>JACEGR010001709.1:0-155291 GCA_014170235.1 Listronotus bonariensis
ACAATGATCTGAAAAATAAATATGGATGACCAAAATCATAATAACCCCTACCTGGGCACTGCGCAGTCCCCTTGTGGGCATGCGCAGTAAAAAAATTTGACTAGCGAAAAACAAACAACAGGACCGGGTTTAACATTTTGTATATGATTAATTTATAAAGAAAATATACCAAGTAATTTTGTTTCTAGGTATACATATTTAAATATTTTGTTTTAAGTCTGTATTCATATTTCATATAGCAGTCCCTAAAAAGTATATCGATTTTATATTGGGTACTATTTTTTGTTGTATAATTTTTTATTTTTCGGTCGTATCGCTGATTTTATTGAAATTTAGCAAACGGGAGTGCTTAGAAGCATTGATCTCAATTTAAATTCCGTTTTTTTGTTAAAACATCTTATTTTTGATTCATAAGGACCCACTTTGACTCAACCTCAAACCTGCACGAATTTTTTTCCGCATTATTATCTTCCTTCTTAACACTACCTTGACACAACAAAACTGAATGGTTGGTATTTTATCATAAAAGCAATTATAGTTTTGGTGTAACTTGTTTAAGGAATAAATCTCAATTCATGAACTGATATTTCGCTCCCGTTGCCGTAGCAGTTGTCGTTCAGTTAAATTTGGCGTGTAATGCCATTGAAATTGTTTATTTTTGGGGTTAGGGCTAAACTGACTAAATGACCACAAAAAAACGCGAAATACCAATATTAAAATTGGTAATGGACCCATAATGGCTTAGTATTATCAACGCCAACTGGTGCCCATTACAAAAAAATAGGCTCTTAATTGGTTATCCGGGGGCTTATGGAGGTGAAACATCTAGTTAAATAAAATATATCGTTGGTATTATATTTCTATATAACTTTTAAAGATATCAAAATCTAACGTATGCCAATTTGTAATATTAAGAAGCAACTTTTTTAAGCAATTACATCAGCTCTAGTCGATTTTTCTACTTTTTGAGATACGCCACTTCGTGATATTGTCGGCGAAATTGCTTATGGCTACGTGTCATAACTTGAAAGTATGTCAAATTATTTTGATTAAACTGCCATATTTTATTTTGTGTGATTATAAATGCATCAGTCAAATGCTAATACAGGGTGTCCGACTATATTTTAACCCATTTTGACCGCGAATAATTTTAGAACAAATAAAATTATCAAAATCCGCTGTTCGCAGAAAGCCTTAGATTTTTTTAATGTTTCTTTTTATGACCTTGCCATTTGGTTGTGACATTTATTTCTTATGAAAACGGCCCATTTTCGTATATAGGGCAAGTTTGTTATTTTAAATTCAACGCCATGTATATTTTTTTATAATCCTTAAATACAATTTTTCCCGTTTAAAAAAAAATAACCCAAACCATGACTATTTCAAAAATAATGGATTTATTGATCTCTAAAAATTTACTGCATGGCAATAAAGAGTATTATTTAAAACAGAAAATTTGCTACTTACTCATTATTTTGTTTTGGTTATGCAAAACTTAAATTAAACAAAAGTTAAAAAACACCAAGAATTACTCACAACGCACAAATGAAACACCAAATAACTATACCTGATAACGGTCGACCGTAGATGGGAGATTGATTTGGGCGGTCGACGACGTCAATTTTACGAGGATTTTACGATCGGGAAATCCCAAATTATAAATTAAATTAGGACATGTGTGGTCCTGTCACTGTATAGGTAAACGTTTTCAGTGTTGCAACCACTATATTTATTAATATACTGCAAATTTTGTCAATGTTGCCAACACTATATTGGGTTTTAAATGAAAAATGCTAACTTTTATAAGAACTGCGCATGTGCAAAGGTGTTCTCCCAGTGTGGGGTAAAAATTTCGTGCGCAGGTCTATTGAAAATATATAGGGATCATTTTCTATTAGCAATCCTTTTAATTTTTAGATCATTGGTTTATAATCGATAAGTTTAATAAAACAAAATATAAAAACGAACCTTTACGCATTTATTTTAAAACACCCAACATTAAATAAAGTGTTAATTTACTATTTCACTGGGTATTTTTTCTTAAAATATTTTTTACTTCACAAAATTTTAAATAAATATATTAAATGCTCTTTAAATATTAAACGAACAACTTTTACACTTTCAAATATGCTCTTTAAACTGTTAATCAATTCAAATTGCCATCAACCATGTCAAATAGTTTTTAGGTTTAACAAACACATCAAACAGAACCGCACACGATTAAATATTCGTATTCGACAAAAGATTCGATGGTTTACCGTCAACTTCAGTGACTACTTGCTTCAAATGGGTTAAGTATAAATTTGGATAATATAAGTTAAAAATTATTTTGCAGGAAAGAACTCTATATAATTATATTCTTTTTATAAAACATTTTTAGAGATATTATTACAGATGTTATAGAAGAAAACTAACTTTAAAGTCAAATATTTCAGAATAACAAATTTGTTACTTAGTCCCAATTCCCCGTACTTCCCCATAATTCCCCGTTTTCAAAAAACAAAAAAATTACCTTGGTGGTTTTCCTCTCAAAAAAAAACAAAAGAATTGGTCGGCCGTTGACGTTTTGATAATATACGTTTCCCTTTTTAACATTCTGAAACGCGAATATGTGCTTCTTTCTTAATGTTAATAAGGTCAATTTAAAATACGGCCAAGGAATTACCCTGATTTTATATTAAGGGACGTTTCGCATAGTAATATATTTGTAGTTGTTTTTAAAAATTATGTGTAAGTTTTAAAAAATAAACAATGAAGGTGGGTCATTAACCAAATTACATTATTGTCAAGTTGCGCGTGTATTCACCCTATTTAACGATTGTTATGTACTTTTTATATACATTTAATTATTACTCTTTTAAACTAAGGAAGCAACATTTTATGCAGGTATATAAAACTGGTAGTTACTAGTTGTTAAATAGATAAGGTTTTTTTTAAACAATTGACACTGGTATACTTTAACATCGAAAATTTGACACCTGCAAATGGTGTAATGACATTTAATTATATTATATATATTAATGTATATAATTATAACTTAGTGAAGACACCTCCTGTGTATTTAAACTACTTTATATTTAAAACCTATTTATGTCATGACGGAAGTTGGCTTAATAAAACCTACACCTGGCAATAAACATGTGTTTCAAAAATAGCTTCAGGTTGTTATTTAGTAAACATTACCCACTTTGTATAAATCGGTTATTTAAGTAAATATATAAATTATCTAATTTTCCAATAAGCCGATGTCATCAACTATACTAATTGAAAAATACAGGGTTAACGGACATCATTATGGATATAGGAATGTTTGGTTAAATCTTTATAATTTGGCATAGGAAATTTCTCAATCCGTGTACCATTAATTAGCGAATACCCTGTATATTCAGGGTTATCGAAATTAAGTGTTCGTCATAAGTATCTTTGTTATTACTCAATATACAAAATAGTTTAAATTAGCGAACTAGCTGCATTAGGCAAATATAAGAAAAAACAATTAACAATCGGGTGATGGGCCATATGAATAAAAATAACCAAATGCTTATACTTATAAAATTTGAAGTAAATGCTTTTGCTTATAAGTATAAGCAAATGCTTATGATATAGAAAAATATAGCAAATGCATTTGCTTATACTTAAAAGCAAAAGCATTTGCTTCTTTTTATTCATATGGCCCATTGAGTTATACAGTAAAATAACCTTTTTGTAAATGAAGCACACTGTATTTTTTGCCACCATTAGAAAGATGCAAATATATCTAACTTAATTATATCGTTTTAATTAAACAAATCGCCTGATAAAAACACAGTACTGCTCAAAAACATTTATAGTGGTCTTATCCTAAAATTAAAATAATTTTATAATATTACACATTCATAATAATTATTTATTGGGTTTTAATGTCCCTATTAACACGGTCGCGGACAGTGGGTGAAAACGGTGGACCCAAAAACCTAAAACTGTAATTTTATTTCTTTTTATTTATAGTCCATTGTATTTATTTGTTTTGTATAGTTAATACTGGAGAAGTTTTAACTTTTTTAGAATATTTTAAAGACAAAATTTAAAAATAAACAAAAATTACTTTAACCCTTAACCTCACTTTGTTTTTAAATGTCAAAATTAAAGTCTAGCACTAACTTTAATAAAGTTTCCCTTATTTAAAACCACTACGAGCATGCGTAATGTCAAAATACTGCTGAATTTATTACTGCTAGACCTTATATGAATTCAAATAATTCCCTAATATTCTTCAGATTTAAATGGCCATATTTCCAAAACTATTAAAGATAGATATATATTAAATTTAGTATTTTTGTAAAGCTCTTTAAAAGCCCTTTTAAATGGTAGTATAATATACATAATACACCTTATTTAGAATAAAAAAGTAAGTTATATTGTGGTAATACAATTGTTTTGTTTAATCTTTATAACAGAAAAAACTTGATAATTTACTGTACAATTTGGTTTTTGGATTATTTTTTTAAATTAGGAAATAAAAAGTTATGGGCATTTAAAATGTGGACAACTTAGATTGGACGCACTGTACGCACGGACACTTTGGGCAATTTTAGGTTTTCTTCTGGGACAGTTAGCATCATTTAGAAAGAATATGCAAAATTGACGGCAAACGCCGCATTGAACCCAGAATAACTTTAGTATCCGAGCGGCATATGCCGCCCTGTCCCAGCTTTATTTATAGAAACATACAGGATGTTTCTCTTCGTAGACTTTAAAAAATTAATCGATTGTTTAATGCTCCAAGTCACACTGCCACATAAAGACGAAGAAATGTTTATAAAAACAAGAAAAAAGTAAATTATTTTTTTATAAAGAAAAAAAAACTTTTATGTGTCCTAAATTTCTGTTGTCCAAATTATTCTGAATTTTTGCTTAAAATAAATATTTTCAAAAATATAGTAATATTCATTAAAAATAAATTCTACCCATAAAAATAACACCATCGAAACAAACACACTCAATACCAAAGTCCATAACTAATAGCCAACCAGACGCTGTTCAATATTTGTACAGATGGGCTATTACACATCATGTGAAAGCAGGTGTAGATTCGACACATCCTGTATGTCATGTTTATCGACACAACGATGTATAAAGACCTTTCTACAATAAGCTCTTGTCTAGTCGTCGAGCATTCACAATGGACTGTCCCCGATCAATAAGCTCTAAACAGAATTTATAAAATGTACCTACATTATCTTCAAAGGACGAAACAAAAAAATGATTTTTGTAAGAAAAAAAATCATAGGAGTAAAACATAAAATGAAAGGTGTCTTTTCAGAAGGGGATGTGTCCAATTTTATTTTTATTTTAAATGTATTCAGTAATCTTATTGTTCATATTAAAATGCACAAATTATTCACCTTATACTGGCACAAAATGGTATATGAAAAACGTACCTACATTATCTTAAAAGGACAAAACAAAAAAAAAAACGATTTTTGTAGGAAAAAAAAGCATAGGAGTAAAACATAAAATAAAAGGTGTCTTTTCAGAAGGGGATGTGTCCAATTTTATTTTTATTTTAAATGTCTTCAGTAATCTAATTGTTTATATTAAAATGCACAAATTATTCACCTTATACTGGCACAAAACGGTATATGAAAGACAATTAAAACTAACAATTCAGTTTAAGGTAAAGAATTTATTTCTGGATTTTAATATAAATAATAAGCGTCCACAAGACACTTAAAATGAAAACAAAAATTGATACACTCCTTTTTTTGAAAAGACATTCATCAAATAGAGATACCATTTACATTAAGAAAATAATGGTAAAAAGTCACGAAAAATAATATATAACACCCTGTATGGTCTTTAGAATTTAAATTCAATAAGACATTCTTTGTATAAAAGTGATGGATAACCTACTGAGAAGTTGTGGTGTACAAGCAGATGAAATTGGATGGAATTATGTCGAAATATTATGTGGAATTTCGTGGAATTGGGGAAAGTAAAGTGGAATTGTGATGGAATTATGTGAAATTGTCGTAAAATTGTATAATTATCTTGGTAAAGTCACCGTTGCAAGATCTTTAAACTTTACCTACTTTTTGGCATTTGTTCAAGTTGATTTGCTAACTTGAAGACTTTTTTGATTGCATTTTCATTTTTTATAACCAAAACCTTTTGTCTTGCGTCATGTGTTAAAAAAATGTTAAAAACAGGCTTTGATCCGCTTCTAAAGTAATTTTTTGTTTATTTTTAAATGTAATTTTAAACAAAAATCCTAGACTTTACAGCTGTCTTTAGTCATAGATGCTATTTTTAAATGATTTTTTTTTGTAAAAAGGGTACTTTTGACAGGTCCGTGTTAATAGTATATTATGAAACGAGCACGAGCTGTAGGCAAGTGTTGTAAGTCATACTCGTGGAAGATGAGTATTCCGTTCGAGTTGCATACTATACCTTTTCTACGACTATTAATATTTTAGTGTGAAAACATTTAAAAACAACATAATTTTAATATTCCCGACTTGTGACAAATTATTTGTCAACCATGATATACGCGATATTATAGCCTACCTAAAATTTTTTTATCGAATGTGATTGATTTTATTATTAGCTAATTTTACGTATCTAATCGGAATTTTTATATTTATATGTGAATCAAAAATATGACCTTGGCTGAAGGGTCAAATTTAAAAACCAGGTTCCTCCAAAACATATATACAAATTATAATATTTATGCATATTTAAAGCACCTTTTGACGGCCGTGGGTAATGGATGTGGGTAATGAGCGTGGGTAATGAGCCCTATTACCTGTTTAAAATCACATTTATAATGTATACATTTTTTAACAGTCGTAGAAAAATTACTTTTATTATTCGCCAAGTTTATACTAACATTTGCTAGCCATGATTAAACAGTAAAGTTCCATGCCTACAGAAACAATTAATGTATTACCCAATTAAGTCAAGAAACTAATGCCGGCACTAATTATTGGAATCAAGTCAAAAAAATAACAGAAAAGGAAATAGACTAATATCGAGACTAATGCGAAATATAATGTTCTAATTGAATGTAACAGTAAATCCCATATTTAGGCTTAAAAGTCCTTTCCAATTTGTAGCCGCATAGACCAGTCTATCGTCTTTTAAAAATGCCACTGACGACTGACGGCAAGCAATGAGACACTTCCTAGATTTCCTGTTTAATTGGCTATGCCATATTAAAACGGTAAATTTGTTCCTTTTCTATTAAAAAAATATTTTTAAAAATCGCTATATATGTTAAAATATTGCGGTAATTGGTGTGTTAACTCTTAAATTCCCCTATACAGGGTGTGCAACAACTCTACCGACACACCTTCGGAAGTAAATCTCTAACGAAAATTAAAAAAAAACCTTTATATTAATATACGTCCTAACCGTTCAACTTTTGGATTAGAGGTCGTTAAATTTTGAAAAACACATTCGTTTTTTTAAGACGTTTCACGGCAATTTGGATACTTTTGGAAAATTTGGTGTATGTTTCTTTTCCAAGCATTAAAGAACAATTTTCATCAATGATGCGTGTAAGACATTGCATTTTCCCAAAGCAACTATACTTTTTTATTATTCTTGTGTTGTTCAGAACAAAATCGATCTCTTTACTTTTTTATTCAATCTACGGTTTCCGCGAAAATAAATACAAACATTTCTCGGATGGTTATAACCGGGGTACATACGGTCATGCAAAACTATCAGATTTGGAAAAAAGTCGATGTATTTTGCAATATACATGATGATATTTGCGCGCGAGCATGGGCTTTTCATGCAAATGGGACATCCAATTCTACTGTATGTAGTATATGGAAGACATGTAAAGAAAAAGGCCTATTACAATTAGTTTGCTTTATTAATTTTTATATAAAATAAAAGTTGCAATCCTAATGTATTAACCAATCTTTCTTTGAGAAAATTTAATTTGTTTTAAAAAACAGATAAAACTTTACTTTAGAATAAGATATTAGAAATTTAAAGCAACTATGCCAAGAAATGAATTGCATTTATTTACGTGAAAACCTTATATCGCATAAAAAGTAAATATATAAAACTTGGGAAAATAATTTTTGTGTTAGGAGAATGCGGTGGCGTACCATTAAAAGAAACATGTATATATCTTATGGACGACACTGGGCATATTTTTTTATTACACATTAAAAAATGGCCCTTAATGCTTAGAAAACGTCTTCCAAATTTATTAAAAATAATTAAAACGCTATAAAAGTCATTATGAAAAAGAATAATTTTCTTAAAATTTAAACACCTTCTAGTTCTAAACCTGGGACGTTAAGGGCGTTAGTTTTAATGCTAAAATTCACCCGCTAGCTCGTTCTATCCCGTATAAAAGCGTTAAAGTGTTACTAACAGCATAAGGTTGCTTAAAACTTGAAAATAGCATTCCAGTACATACAAACACCAACAAATTTTGTGTAATTTTCATGTATTTTTTTATAAAGCAAATGAAAATACATTTTTTCCCGTTTAGTTATTGCCTTACCTTAGTTTTTTTTCTCCTGTTCCTTGTATGGTCCAAGAATATGCAATTAAGTTTTTATTTTGTTTAAAGCTAATCACAATATAAAAAAACGGAAGACAGCTAATTCAAAGAAATTAGAAAAATGGCACAAAAGTCACAGGCGTACATTTTTTCTGTCAGAATTATTCGTTAAACTGCTACTCTTGTCAACACTAGACTTAATTAATTTAATCGCGTAAAGGGTAAATTATCCTCCTAATGCTAATAACAGCACTACATTAAATAAAAAGGCCATAAGGTATGTTTAGGATATGAATGAAAAAACAGAATTTAGTAACACACCTTCTCTTGGATACAAGGCTTTGGCGGACTTTTGTTTGTTTAAACCTTTATTCATAAAATAAGTTTTTAAATTAGCTGTTAACGGTCTACACAATTAGGAAACACACTGTATAATTTTAAAAGATTAACGCAATATTTAAGCCTTGGCCTTAAAAACAATATAAGAAAAGTGTTAAGGCAGGCAAGAAATGCACTCCAAAAACAGGTGAACAAAGGGACGAAAGATATCTATGGAATTAAAAAAATGGAATAATTAAAAACTCAAATTTTTAATTATTATTTATTAAAATGTGGTAAAAAGTAAAAGTTATTTATTCTTTTAATATTTTTAGGGATAAAAAACAATATTACGCTACAAATTCAATTTAAAAACGAAAGCTTGCGTGAAACCTAGTTGAGTCTTGGCCCTGAAGGATATTAAAAATAATTGTCACATTAGTATTTATTTAATTGATCTAGCATTTGCAAAACATGCACATTTTCAACGGTATATCGCAACTAGTTTAAGTAATCGTTGTTATTTGTTAGCTACTTATTACTTAAGTAAATAAATATAGTAAGTTGTTTGTATATACCGAATGTTCCAAATACAATATCACATAAATACCATAAAAATATATTGAGTAGCAATATAAACACATTTTTATTTAAAATATAAATGTAATGCATACATATCGTTACCCTAATAATTGGCAAGATAAAAAACTTTTTGTTTGACCTATTATTAGAAATGTTAATATGTTCGAGTATTTGATACTTAATAGTTTTATTATGACTAGGGGTATGAGGTTTTCGAGCAAGTTAGTGGATGGTGCATAAAATCTCGTTTTAATCAATTCTGGAGTTACGACGTAACAAAATTTCACATGGTTTACAAAAAACATATTTTTAGTATAGTTTTAGTAAGTAAAAGTTATAAATGTATTTTAGTGTTCGGTGGATCTTGGGTGAATGTCTAGAAACATTCCTTATAGTGTTCTTTCTAATTTTTTATTAAAAACTGTGTTCTCAATGTTGTAAGTTGAAAGTATGTCAGTGCATGCTCCCAATATAGGGAAAAGCAATGGTAGACTATAAAGTTTGATTATAGTGGCTTTTGCAGATAGCAGATACCAGGTACCAAAGATAAATGAATTGAAACTTTCGTCCTTTTGTAAAAGCTTGAATAAAGCTACTAACAAGTATTTTTTACTTTTCTTTAGTAGGATTCCTTATAACATCTTTTTAAGTTTTCGTATTCATAAACATCATTGATTATACAATAACATAATAGTGAGGCATTTAATATTGACATAAAATATAAATAAACCTCAAAGACATGATTAGTGGTGGCCTAACCTTTTAAGGATCACTCGTAACCTAGTTCTCCTACTCTTCATAAATAGGAGTGGACGGGGAACCCACCTGAAATGAAAAAAATCAAATATTAATTTAAATAAAAAATAAGAAATACAAGAAAACATTTAGGGGGTCTCCATAAATTACGTGGTGCATTCAGTTGAATCTCACGGGGGTGGGGGGTCTGTAAAAATATCACGTAATTTTTCTTCCGCTAACACGCACACTAAACATTTTGATGTTTGTGTTGGAGGGGTGAACAGATATCCATAAACAAGTACATTGTGACAAAAAATGTTTCCCACCCCCTCAAAAATAAAATTGACGTGTTTTAAGATATTTTAACAAGTGTACGAATAACAAAATTATAGGTTTTAATTGGAATATACTTTATATATTTTACTATATAAATATTAGACAAAGTTATTATTCTAACGAATTTGCGCTCTCAAGTCTAAACAGCAATTTGCTACAGTATAATAATCCAGCTGCTTACCATTCTTAATAACATAATTTAACGCTGACTCTATTGTGACTGTTAACTAACCCCTTTCGTTACCCCCATTAGCGTATCACAGAGCAACCAAGTGCACCCCTGCTGGGGTGATTTGTGTCCCCATTCACCCCATTCCACCTCCCCTTAAAACGTTTTTCGGGGTCGGACGACGGCATTCTGTGGTTGCTATGTGCCAAAATGGCGTTGCGAGAAATCGATACCGTCGGAGTCCTGGAGAAGTATGGAATGGCTGGAAATTCAAAGCATTCTTTTATTTCTTTATCCAATTGAGCATATTGGTGCTCTACCATCTTATACAGGGTTGTCCCTAAGTAATACGCCAAAATTCAACTGGGGAATTGTTAAAAAGGTTAAAATATTTCGATTGAACCAAACTTACCACAGTACAAGAGTTGGTATTAACTGAGATACAGGGTGTTAAATTTTAAAAAATAATCTAAAACTATTTCGGTAAAATTTGATACCTTTTGAATATTGTAATAAAACTCGGTATCTATGGGTTTTCTGACATGAGCTATTTATATCTGATGTTAGTTTTTAGGTGCTAACTATAGGACGCCACCAACACTAGGCGCGGAAGTCGTAACTACAATTGCCTGTTTATAAACGAATGACTTAATGTATTCATCCGTATACTTTTTGGTTGCGCTAAATCATTTAAATCCAAATATCTTAAAGCTAGTTCATACAGACGCGAAAAGCGAATTGCGAAACGCGAATTTCATTCTCATTGGTCAATTTCACATAAAAATAAAAGGCGGGTAATTCAAAATAAAGATAGTTTAAAGATGTTGCGAATTCGCAATCTCTTCGCAAATCTAGTAAGCGGGAAACTTGAGATTATTTTAATTTCTGGCGAATATTCGCGTTCGCAAATGCGTAGAAACAAGATTTTATTTGTCAAATGTCATTTCAAAAACAATTTTGTTATTGATATTTTTATGTCATTCTATTAGCTGTTTGAAACATTATTTTTGTGTCCATTTTCTTAACTATTGTGTGTTTTTGATTTGAATTTATTTTAAGTTTTTTAGCCCCTTTCATTTATAACAAATTTGCAGCGTTTCTACGTCTTAGTGTTAATATTAATTTTTGTACTAACGTAAGTTTAGTTAAATCGCAATACTTTTACTTGGGGACAATCCTGTATTGGAGTTATTTTACGAGGTAAGATTGAACTCCTTTGTAGTGGCACAAAAACCAAGTTATAACTAAAAATGTGATTTAAATGATTTTAAAAATATATATTATCTTAAATGAAAAAGTTAAACCACAATTAATTATTAAAATAACAATGTAAAAAAAAGACTAGACAGTTTAAAAAAATGTATGAGTATAATCTGAGACACTACCACATAAATATGGGCTCCATTAATAAACAAAGGGCTAAAAAAATGTCGATTCTCACCATCCGCCCGTTTACCTTCCATACCCGTTACATATACCTCCAGTTATTTGAAGCTCCTTTCTCACTAGAGGGCGCATTTGCTTCCTGTCTATGCTTATTTTTGTACGAATTTCAACTTATTTACACTAACAATCCGTTTCCGACACGTCTAAAATCCATGGCTTAAATATTAAAGGTAACGCTTCAGGAATAGTAGATAAACGAAACGAAAAAGATTTGCAATAAATGATAATTTATTTAACGGCACGTGACGCTTGGTATACGTAGTAAGTTAATAATAAATACAATATATATTTTAAATAAATCCCAACCCCAATTTTAAAAATAAACTTTTGAGGTAAGTTCCTGTATTTTATTTTTTTAAAAGTTTATATACATTTTTTTATTTAATAGAAATAAGAAATTTTCCCAGCAAAAGGTGATATAGATGGTAACATAAGTAGCGAAAGGAAACGCAACTTGTAAACCGTTGTGAGACTTCCTCAGTTATAAGGTTTTTGCTTCCACATACAACTGTACATATATACTGGGTTGGTAAAAAGTAATATCTTTAAAGCCGCTAAAGTTACATTTACCTTATTTGGTATCTAGGATGGTTTGGACATGCGAAATTAAATAGTGATCGACATGGTTGCCAGATTTCCTAGTTTTGTGGCATAGGTATATTTTTCTTTTCTTTAAAGGGAATGCCCCATTTATTTTTGTTGCATTAAATTGGGCGAATTAAATTTGGTAAGATTCTATATTTTCAAAATTAGTTCCCCAGTTATGTGTATTATATCCTGTAGCAAAAGTATGTTAGCGCCTAAATATCTTTAAAACGTCTAGAGCTGTCTTTACAAAATTGGTATTTGGGGATTTTTAGACATGCCTAATTGATCAGCGATATCAGCATTGTTGTCAAATTTTAATAAATTTGCGGTTTTTTCATATCTCGGTAACTTGTAACGAATAAATTTTGAAAAGATGAAATCTTACTAAAGTTGGACGCTTCTTTTATTGCAACTAAAATAAATAGGGCAATCCATTTAAAATACAAAAAATACGTGTGGCAGAAACCTCGAAAATCTGGCAACAATGAAAATGTCACTGTTTAAATTTTACTTGCCCAGAAACCTTCAAATACCAAAATTTGTAAGCGCAGCTTAAGCCGTTTTAGAGATATTAGGGCGCATATAAACTTTTTAGCTAAAATGTGGTGTTGTCTGAATTTTTAAAATTTAGAATCTTACTAAAGTTGGACGCTCCTTTTATTGCTACTAAAATAAATGGGGCAATCCCTTTAAAATCCGAAAAAATTACGTGTGGCACGAAACTGGAAAATCTGCTAACGGTGCCGATGTTACTATTAAATTCTGAAGGCCCGACACCTTTCATATACCAATTCAATCATATCAATTTGATAAATGTAGCTTTGGTGGTGTTAATGAAATTTAAGAGTTGCAGTACTTTTACTAATCCAGTATAATAAACATACGTTTATTGAAGATATGTTGTGTAGTTCGGCGGATTCATTTAATGGATGGTAATTGTTTGGGTACACGCCAAAAATTAAATTAAAAGTACCAAAAAACCAAAAAAATTTAAACAAGTAAAAAGATAACTAAAAATTGACGTTTCGGTGGCAAGTCTGCCAGCGTTGTCAAGATAAATTGAATAAAAATAAAAATTAACTATTATTAAGGTTTTAAATTTTAAAATTTTTATCTTTTTCGTATGATATTCTGAGAAGTCTTTGACATTAAATGTCAAATATGTTTGTCTGGTTATAGTGTCATAGTGACATAGATAACTGGTTGCTGGTGTATTTATTGTTTGTATTACAAAAAAGGTGACTAGTTAGTTTATTGTAAAAAAGACTAAAATAATTAAAAATATACTTAAAAATATTGATACTCCGATCAAAAATGTTTTATTTTAGTAATATCAGTTTTTTTAATACTTTACCTAATATTTTTTGCCATTAATGTTGTTATTTAAAAATAAAATAATGGAATAATATTTACAAAAAATATATATTTTTAGCATATTATTAACAGTCGAAAAATTTTCATTTAAATTGCTTTTTGTATTTCAATTTCATAAGTTCACTCTTGAAGGATTTTGGTTGGTCTCGACTTAAAACTCGGAACGTGAAGTCAAAAAACAAAACAAAAAATACAGCCGACGTCCTGACTAAAAACAACTTATATACATCCCGTGTTGTTTTTATTCTTACTGGTTTGCCTTGCACGGTGCACTCTAACACAACCGGCCTATTATAGAATACATATTCCGGAAAACATTATTTTTTAAACATCTTTGCCTTTAATAATTCTTTAATCTATGTTTTATTAAGGTGGTTTGTTATATCACCATAAACACTTTTATAATAATAAAATGGGCATCATGGTTCCGAAAATTATGAAATAATATTAAAATTAGCCCCCGAGTTAAAGCTCTCCTAGAGTATGAATATTTAAAGTGATAACGCGATTCTAACCTTTTACCTAGATTAAGATTATTGAGTCCAGTGGCGTCTCAGTGGACAACACGACCAACAGTATTAAGGAAAGAAAAGGACGCCACTGATTTTTTATAAAGTTTTTAAATATATATTTTTTATTTTAAATTTAAAAATGCAACTTTTTAGTCTCTTGTATTTTCTTCGCATCTAGCTTCGTTTTTGACAAAAAAGTTAAAACCACTTTAAGTTATTCTAAAAGTATTTATACACAATACAAAATAGTATCCAAAACTAAAAAAAAGAGAGGTTATTTTTAATTGCTTAATTTAAACAACATATAAAATCTTCATAATCGATTAAAGGGTTGTTTGAATATGTAAAAAATACTGACTTTTTTTTTTAAATGTAACTCTCCATATTTCAGAAATAAAGCAAGTCCGGACATACACATATAAAAAAAATGTTCATAAAAAAACATAAGAAATCACCCCTAAGGTTTCGTACCGTCGCTAGGCAACACACTGTATATTAAGCAATGATAATTTGATAATTAAATATGTCGCAAAATTTAATTTATATTCACAAAAAGAATACTGTTAATTTAATGTTAAAGTGACTATATTAATGGATAAATTTGAATTCGACTGTACTATTTAATTTCAAAAAAAAAAAAGATAGAGTATACGAAACCTTTAATGATTTAAACTCGGATTTAAATGAAAATCGTGCATTTCGGCCTGTTGCAAAGAATATAAGGTCATACCCTGGGGCCATCCAAAAGTTTTATACACCAGAACACCGTTCCCCAGCTGTTATATCTAAGGGTACAAAAAGTTGTCTCGACTTTTTTGTGACAAATTAGCTTTGCTTTTTGTGGCCACCCCACTAAAATCTTTATAAATTAATAGACTTATTTAGATTAAAACTGTACCACCTAAATCCCACAATAGGTAGTTAAAATACCTGCAATAGTTATTTTCCTAGCAAGTGCGCAAAGTGATACTTTTCCGCACGCAAAAGCAGTTAGATAAGCTTTAAGTGTGGGAAAGGCACTTTGTGCACTGTGTGCACGTGTTAAGAACATTTTTTTTGGGTGTAAAAATAGAAACATTTATTTATTTTTATTTTTATATTTCTCAACGTCCAATAGAATTTGTTTATTTTGACTTTTTTTTGTGGTCGCTCTAACAATCAATTCCATTTTCTAATCTGGGGTTGTATGTGCACGCAAACGGGTGAGCAAAGTAACTACCTTGCGCACGCAAGTTGAACAAATATATTTTTAGTATTAAATATCTTTAATGCCAAAGTTTTTTGTTAATGTAATAGTAAGTTTTTTTCCAACTAAGATATTATGCATTAACGTAGCAGTATAGGCATTTTTGGTTTATTGAATCTTAGAAGAGTTTACGGTGGTTTAGAACCTACGTACCTATTGTGTCAAGGGCATATATACAGTATGTCCACGGATGGCCTTTAAAATAGGACAACTAGACCAAAAATTTAAATGTTCAAAAAAATTGTGTATGGCAACTGGTTTTGCTTCTTAAACAAAAAAAAAACAAGATTCACGTTAAGAAATTTGTTTTGTTTTGTACAGGGGCTCCAAAAACTACAAAATTCTTAAAATGGACCAAGATAAAACTACCTTTATTTTTAATAATTGGGCAAAACGTTAAATAAAATAAAGTTTTTAGAATTAAATGAGGAGACCCATATCTGAAATTTTATATATTTATATTTTTATGGGATCACATTTTTTTCATTTTTTTCCTTTTATATCTACGTAATTGTCCTTGTTTTAATACAACACAATAATTAATGTCAAATTTTCCAAACATATTTAAATAAAAATGTAAAACCAGGTAAAATACGTAAAAAAGGTGTAAAACATGATTAAAATAATATGATACCAATTTTTTTTTGTTTATTTTATGTAAAATTAATATAAGATATGGAATCCTCATTCAATTATAAAAACCTTTTTTATTAACCATTTTGCTAAGTTATTAAAAATAAAGGTAGTTTTGTCTTGGTCCATTTTCAGATTTTTGTAGTATTTGAAGCCCCTGTACAAACTACAAAACAAAACAAATTTCTCAATCCGAATCTTGTTTTTCTAAGAAGCAAAAGCAGTTGCTATACACAACTTTATTAAACATTTAAATTTTCGGTCTATTTGTCCTGTTGTAAAGTCCATCCGTGGACATTGGACATACTGTACATAGTTTTTTTGTGCTTTACCGATAATATAAAACATCGGTTAATTCTTGTTAAACAAAATATATATATATAAAAGTTTACACAACTTTGACACTAATTTCGACCAAATTTTGCTATAAGCGCTACCATAACATTCCCCGAGTTTGCAATTTTCAAATAAAACTACAATTTTATAAACTTTAAGATTTAACCCTATATACCTCACAAAATAATTTTAAAATATAAGATTAGGCCTGAAAAATTATGTATATGAGATATTTAAATAAGTTTTTTGTTATTTAAATCAAGTAATGGGTTTAAAATACATAAATATTAGAGAGAAAGTATTATCGCAAACAATATTTTATATAATAGATTAGAAGAAGACACATTTTTAAGCGTTTAAACGTAAGTTATAATAAATAATAGTGTTAACAAAGCTGAAAACACGTTTTATATGTAACCGAACTAAAAATTAGACAAATAATGTTCATTACAAAGAGTTTGTCACTTCAGAGTAAAAAGCGTTGGGTGCATTTTACTATTTTTACATAACTTTTCCTCATAGATATTTGCAAATAGAATAATTATAACATTTAATATATTAAGCACCCTACGTTTTTATTCTGAAGTGACAAACTCTTTGTAATGAAAATGATTTTCTAATTTTTAGTTCAGTTGCATATAAAAGTGCTCTTAGTTTAAACTATTATTTATTTTTCATTTTTAGTTCGATATATCAATTAGTTTTTTAAAATAAATGCTCCAGTTTATTCACTAAAAATTCCTTACGCCTATATATGTCACGAGACACAGAGATCTGTAAGGAATATGATGTATCTGGCGGTCCTGAACCAGATAACGGGATACTGATATATTTAAAATCGGTTCTTGATATGTGTCAAAGTTTCAAAGAAATTGAATCGCTGGAAGTTGGTAAGAATAAGCTCAAAGATTCCATTAGATAGATAGATAGATAGTTAGTCACAAACCATAGCTATTAAAAGTAGTATTAGAACGGACACTCGAGATCCAAACAAAAAATCAAAATGGGAGATCGAGGAAGGAAATATTATTAAGCAGCGTAGAATGCTAAACTTGATCATTCGAAGATGTTCCTTTAAGCTGACTAAAATAAATTTAGCGTTAACTGTGTATTTTGTGTAATGATATCAACGTGTTAAAGAAAAAAGATGTAATTTTTTACTAATATTTCAAAACTTGCATTCTCCATTACCACATAAATAATATAAACAAAATTGTTATTGAAAAATGCCTATATTATAGAAAATCCGAAAGATGCAAGTTAAAATGTTTCGGAGAAAATTTTTGTTCCTTTTAAATGACTCTTTATTTCAAACTATTTTTTAAAGTTATATGTATGTCAATTAAAAACACACTAATTTAATAAAATAACTTGTTGAGAAGCTAATTAAACATTAATGGTTAATGTCAATCAAAATTACATTCAAAGAATAAAATTGTTGACATGTTACATGTAAAAATGTGTTAAAGGGTACCTACGACAAAAACACGTTATCTTAAGTGAATGCCAAGGCCTAGATTTAATTACATTGTGACAATAATATGTGACACGCGCCGTGAAAAAGAAAAATAACAACATTAACATTGAAATAATACACATTAAAATACTGAATGAAATGGAAGTGACTTGAAATTATACACCATAAGAATATTTTTATTTTTGTTTATTATAGCTTTGTATTTTTTAAGCCCTTGGCTACAAACCTGAAGGGATACATTATGTTAAATCCTCGTATTTACGTTAAATTTTTTAGGTATATATATAGGGTGTTACAGAATGTTGTACGGAAAATTTAAAAACAGATTTAACATATAAAAATACAAACGACAAAAAATACATTAACATAGGTCCAGAAATACACTGTTTTCAAGAAACAGGGTGTTAAACTTATGGTTTTTAATATTATCTTAATCGTCACCCACGATTTTAATAAAATTTGGCAATGTTGTTTGTAGGCTTGTCTCTAGCTGCACCTAAACAAATATTTTTGAAAATATCAACAAGCATTACCCATGTGCAATTTTTATATTTTCCTTGGATTCAGCATGTAGACTACGGTTCAGGTAAGAAAAAGCCACGCGGTCATTAGTTCTGTCTTACTTTCAAATTATTTCATTTTTTGTTGCTTGCACACTATTTAAACAACGCGATTAGAAAGAAATAGTTGATTGCCTTCTTTAGTTGTTTGACTTTTTTAGCTAAAATCTACTTTAAAAATTAAGTATTTATAAATTTTTTTTATATTTTGCTTATATTAAAAATTAAAAACCTACTAATTTTTTTACAGTGTGTCTAATAAAGTTAGAACCATATATTATTTATTTTGGGAAAAAAAATCTTTATAAAAATTTCTGCATGGTCTTAACCTCAATATGCAATTACACAATTAAAAAACATGTACCAATTTGTAATTACAGCAATTTAGCATGAGAATGAAGATTTGGGGATTATTAACGATTTACTTAGCAAATTTGCCATTTTTATTGCAATTTTACCAACTAGTAACCAACTAACTTATTTTGACATTTACTGTCAAATAATCTTTCACGTCTGTGCCTCCTAAATTACGTAAAATTGTATCCAGCCAAAAAGTAATATCTAATAATGTTTTTTTATTCTTAACAATTTTTTTAATAACAAAATTTGATATTATCAACAATGAAGGTACTTTACTCGTGAGCAAAACCTATATTTTTTGACATATTTTGTATAAGATTAAGAAAAATTAAAATTTGATAATTGTATATTGAGTTAGAGAACATGCAGAACTTTTTATAATGAATACCTTTTTTCATAAAATGAATAATAAAAAAGTTTTCCATATCGTTTAAACTTTATCAGACATACTTTATATCTCCAACCCAAGCAATATCAGAAAAATTATTAAAAAAATTAATTTAATATAATTTAGATGATAATTTTATTAAGTATTGGTTTTTGTTATACATATGTAAAATTAAGAATAAAAATTATTGAACACATGTAATTTCCTAAAGAACAATTTCCCATGTTTGTAGTATGGTTCAGGCATATGCCATTAAATTGTTTTTTTTTCTAAAACTGAGCATAAAACAATCAAGTAACAAAAAAGCTGTATTTTTACTTGCTTAATGTAAAAACAAACTATAGATCAAACTAATTCAAAATAATCATTAATAATAAAAGAGTCCTTACATGGGTTATCAACTAATAAACCTATTAAAACTTATGTCCCTATTATATTACTTAAACAATCAAATAGGTGGCGTTTATAAAAGTTTTTTGGTCCCAATCTATTACCTTATAAAAAATAGCGACTTGGCAACGCTGCAATTCCAATTTAGCGCCCTCCTCGAAAAACTTTTGCAGCATTTTATTGCATTACAACCCTTTATTAGTTGTCCACTCTTTGTGTTATTTAGGCTATTAGACAATTATGCATAATATATATTTTTTAAACTATTCTTGCACTTTCTAAATCTATATACACATTTTTATTAGCTGCTTGACCATGTTGCAACATTTTGATTTCTAATTTAAATAGCTAAAACACTTTGTATGTATGAATCACAGACCTTCTTTAAAATACGGTTTTTTTATTTTATGTCTACACGGAAAAAGAAATCTGGTAAGTATTCATGCAATTGTAACCTACACAGTTACAATGTGTAGCACTATAGGTACACGTTGTAGTAAAACTCGCTCCGTTCTTGTAGCAAACAATGTGCAGTAGTAGTTAATACTTTTGTAGCAAAACATTCAAGATTTATATTCGGGGACTGTTGTTAGCTACTATCATTCACTTACAAAACCTTAGGACTGATTTTAATAACAGAAAATTAATGACAAAAATTATACTTAGAACGTTAATAATAAACATATGTAACACACATTGTTCGCTACACTCTAGCACACAACGCCTTTCGATTTTTCCGTGTAGAAACAAAATGTCGCTCACAACTCTTAATTCCGTTTAAACAAGGGTTGTGCGCCCTATAAACATTTCTATATTAATAAGATTTTTATTGCATCAGTTGATTATCCAGATTTTTTTTTTTAAGAATTCTATGTACTTGTACTTTCCCCAAAGCAATATTTATTAGGCAGGTTATTACAGACTGCACTTAGGAGAGAAACCCATTATTTGCCAAACCAACGAAATATGACACTAGCACGCATCAGTTTGTCATCGTTCATCGTTAGACTAATTTAAAATTATGGGCCCATCGTGACGTTTTACAGCCATCGAGAACATGGCTAAATATGGCAATCTTTCAACACAATGTTGTCAGGGCACCAGATTTCAAGTATTGAGTAATTTTTGTCGAAAGACAACAGCTCATTATAAACCTAATTATCTAGACGTTATTATTACCCAGTACAGTGTTTATAAAGTAAAAAAAAAAAAAATTGATAAATAAATGAAGGTTTTCGTGTTCTTTATATTTTGCCACATATGGATATGCAAAATTTGTTACTATTAGGTGTTGCAACAGTAAGTTATTTTCTTTTTAAATTATAAATTAACGTCAAATAACATCGGCCTTGAAATTAGTTCTGAGCAGTTTTTCGCATTTTTTTTCTCGAGTATGGTATGTAAAATATAGAACATTTTAAATATTTTATTTAATTTTTAAAATACTGGAGAGCGGCCATAACTTGGATGGGTATCCGCCGACCAGGCACCCGGTGGTCGTGGGTCAGAGGACGGACCGAGTAGCAACAATCCAAGTTATGGAATGAATGACATATGAATGAGAACGAGTACTGTCAAGGGACAATAAGCCTCTAGGGATGCAGTGCACCACCTAGAGGGGTGTTGGTCGGACCTAGGTAGAAGACCCAAAAGGGCGAAAAACAAGCAGACGCCCAGGTATGGCCTTATTTAAGACAGTTATTAGCCAGTACAACTTTATTACTAGCTATTTTTTCAAAGTACTTTCCATCGCAATTATTCATACGCTTACACCATTCAGTAAAAGTATTCACTTTTTCTTTCGATACTTGATAGTAAAGTTGAGATTTCAAAATGTGTTACTTTGACTATATATAAACGTCTTTTGATAAGTTGTGTTTTTATAAAAAAAAACCGTAAATAGACTCGTGGTCAAGGACTAAAACGACTAAATGGCGGATGACTAACCAAAACTTGGTTCGAAGCTTCAGCAATTTTCAAAGGCAGAAGTATTATGATAATAAAACCTTCTTTTGTCAAGACTAAGACCAAGTTGTGCCTTAAATTTTAAAAAGAAAGCTTCAAATTAAATTCTTTTCGCATATTGTGGCATCCGGCAATTAAAGTAGCCTTTTGTTTATCAGGTACCCCATCTTAAGAACAAGGAGAAAACAAAGAAAAGAGTTGGCAGACTTGCAAACAAAACGTAGACGCATATTTTAATTTTTTGTGTGTTTTTAAAGGATTTTATTTAATTTTGTTTCAGACGATTTTCTACAGCGGAGGACCCATATTTCGTCTGTGTACAGTGTAGGTAGGTATGTTTTCTCTAGGTTTGTCAATTTTGGTCAAATAGATTTAAACAGGACAAAATGGTGCATTAAACTTCGTTGAAATAAAAACAAATAATTTTATTTACAATTAGGCTAAGTGGTTATTTTTAATTAATTTACTGTTAAGTTTGATCAGCATCCAACTCAGTTACCATAGTAACCACACATTTTTGATTTTCAAAGGACACTAAAAAAGTTCTTTTTAAAAATCAAGAGAAAGCATTATTTATCAAAAATAATTATAATTCGTAAATCCTCAAAATTGTTGACAACTTTGCGTCTAATGAATCATTTTCCGTAGTTTGTCTACAAGAAAAACGTATAAGCTTAATTGTAGCTAAATCAGATTTCTTTTGCAACGAGGCTAAATACAGTATTTTGAAAAAAGTCCCATAAGTCCAGTCCTGTCTAAATCTATTTAACCAAAATTGGCAAACCTAGAGAAAACATATCTATCCATTAGCCCTTTAAAAATAAAAAAGATAGGCGCAACAGATAGAAAAAGTTACTATTAGTTAAAAAGTGTGCAAGTTTAATTTAGCGCACCCTGTACTCCAGGACCAGGACCAAAGTATTTCCCTTGTTTTGAGCTGACTTGGCATATACTTAACTAATGCTAACCAATAAATAAATCAGCCAAATTACTATAGAACATAATATTTACAATTAACGTTTAGTTTCTTAATTATTTTGCATTTAATATATATTTTTTAAAAACCCCAATTTTCCTGTGAATACAAGAAAATAAACGTGACATTCAGCACAATATGTACAGTACAATGTTGTTTTAACACTTTCCATATGCATCCACGCAGTAATATCAGTAAAAACAGTCACATCCGAGCCGGGTAAATAACATCCTCTCTCATTATTTTCTGTTTACCGACCTCACCGAATTACATAAAATGTGTGCAAATTTGTCATCAGTCTAGTATTTCGTAATGTGAGTAAATTTTGCATGAGGACGTCCATGTTTGCTGTGCGCAAACAATTTAAGGGAGGCGGACTGAACTGGACATATTGGATGTTTCGTGGTGTGTAGTTCAATTGCGCGGACTTGTAGCTATTACTATTGCATTGATTGAAATGTAGTTTCGGGTTTCGAGATAATTAGAATCCAATAGAAGATAGAATTGTACTGTATATAGTTTAATTCTTTAGTATTTGCCATTTTATGCGGATTTACACGAGCAGTGGCTTGCACAAAATAATAAGCTAAATGTTAACATATAAAAAGTATACTACCCCTGTAAAAAAACATTATGATATAATTCTTTAAAGTACTGTGAAGGACCCAAAAAGGCACTTTAGCAAGAAAAAATCCTCTGCAGACAGGCAAGGTTTCACACTCGGTTTCACAGCGCAAACAATCTAGGAACAAAGTGCAGAGTCTAGTCTCTTTTTAGAAGCTGTGAAAATACCTAAAAAGAGCGCATATGTTGGAGACCAAAGGCGCTCAAAATACTTCCAATGACAGATCAGAGAGAAACAAATACTTTATGGTGCAAAATTAGAATCGTAGCCTTTTCGTCATTGATGTAGTTATATAACAAATGTTTTTGATTCTATTTTACCCAATTGCACGGCTTTAATAAATCTGGTTAACCACATTAAACCTAAGTTTGGGTTAACCCAAAACTTTCATTGGCTTCGCTTCTGAAATCCTGAATTTAATTCTAAATCTAGGACTTTTCTTAATTCATCAAAAATCGGGAGATAAGTTTAAAATAAACGATTCTATGATGTGCAGACGTGTTATTCCTGGGTCAGTAATGAAATTGACTTTATGATAATAACACTTTCAAAACCTTCTTATAGGGGTTCCGTTTAACGAGTCTACTACAAATATTCATATCGCCATATATGAATGCAAATTTATCACAGTGTTTAACATGCAATTTTAAACATTGTGCCGAAAATCGTAAGGATTACAGTGCTTACAGTTACGAAACCCGCCCAATCCAATACTCAAAACATGTCCATGGGTCTTGTGGTTTCGTGACTGTAACACTTACGATTTTGGGCACAATGTTTAAAAATTGCATGTTAAACTACTGTGATAAACTTGTCCGATAAAAAAGTGACAGCGTTTACCCAGTTCGACACCCGAAACATTTGAGATTAGACAGGCTGGGTTAAAGCGCCGCTTCCAGGGCGTTATAAATATTCGTGGTAGATTCATCAAAAGAACCCCTTAAAAGATTTTAAAAGTGTTATTATTAAGATATCAATTTCATTACTGGCCCAGAGACAATGTATAATATTTCGAAAAAAAATTTTTTAAACTATTAGTTTGGTGGGAAAATACGATTTTAATTTCAAGTTTAAATACCCAGTAAAACATACATTTTATTATGGCGTCGCTGTTTATATAGAAGTAACGTCACCAATAGACAGAGGTACGTTTCTCTCTCAGAAAAGTCAAAAAAATTGTTAGCATTGCAAAGCAGCAACACTTCGTCTAGTAGGTTAATGCTCTAATGGCATATCAAACAACAGTCTTAAATTTGTAATATGACGCACTTTATGTACTCGTGACGTCATTCGTTCTAATTGGTATTTTCGGATTTATGTGGGTTTTGTATTTAATAGATTTATTTTATGAAAATTAAATTTTAAATTTTTACAATATTAATAATATAAACATATATTTTATAATCCATAACTCGTATTCAATATGACAAATACAAAATCATAGTCATTTTTTGATGTTGTTATCATGAATGAAGGCATAAGGGTAACTCTTAAAGGAATTGTTACAAAGCTAAATAACTCTTTCCTAAACTAAAGATGGTTGATGCTTTAATTTAATATTAAATTACCGTTTTTAGGACAGATATCTGCATTACCATGTGTTTTTCCTTAAATCATAAAAATATATTGATATGAGAAATTGAAAATAAGATCAAATATATAATGGTCAGCAACACTACAAAACAAACTTATGGCAAATAAGGAAAAACACGTTTTTATGGTAAAGAAATAAAGTGGGTGCCAGTACTGAACACTAGAATACTTCAGAATTAATTTAGTGAAAACTTAAAGGGTAAACAAAAACAATAATTAATATAGGTTGGTTAAAAAGTTAGGTAAAAGATCTAAGAAAGATTTCTTGATAATATACCAAACAAGACCTGATTAGAATCATAAAACAAATCAAAACATTAAACATAATTCTGGACGTGATCTCCATTAAAATTCGTTTAAAATAAATCAAAACAATACAGATTGTTTCAGAGGTGGTGAATGTTTCGTCATACCTTGTTGTTTTCTTTTATACCGTCTAAACCAAGAGAGACAAAAAAAATACCTTACTTACACAAGTCTGAGAGAAAAACTGTTAACTGTCGTAATCATTTTTCGATCTTTTAGACATCTCAACTATTTTTATTAATTTTTATGTAAAAGTAAAAATAGAAAAATTGTGTGTTTAGTACGTATGTTTTAAACTAACCGACTATCCAGACCTATTTTGCTGTACTGTGAACCTGTGTTTAACATGTAACTTTGTGAACGCAAATTACTCGTGCAGGGTAAGTTGTTCAAAGCAATTTTAAATGTTAAGGGCTGTTTCGTAATTTTAAATAGGTCGTTATTATTAAATATGCCGCAACGATGTACAGAATCCAAACAAGTTTTTATTTTGAAGATGGTAAAGTATTTTCAAATGAAGAAAAAGAACTGTATTACCCGTAAGTGCGGTATTTAATGTAAGATAAAAATATTTTAATCCCCATAAGTTAATAGTATTTTTTTTTTGAATTAAACAAGGTAGTTTAATAAATAATCTATCGTTTAAATTAAAAAGTCTACATTTTTCTTTTGTCTGTCCTAATCTGGATATGACGGCAGGTAATGTGACGAAATATTTACCACCTCTGAAACAATCTATATAAACAAATATAATAATGGGCTGCTTACTTTTAGGAAAAATTCACCTACTTTAAACAAAGTAACAACGCAAATTTGATACAAGTAAATACGAATATGCGTGGGAATAGCACAAACATTCAACAAAGGAATAAGTAGCAATTTGAAACAACAACTATGTTGCACAAAATCTCTGTACTCTACCAGTACATAGGATATTCTACGTGTGCCAAGTATTTATGCAATTTCAACTATTTGTAATAGATGCAAACTCAAGCGCTCCTGCTACGGATTGGCGGTGTTAATTTAAAGTTTTGATGTGATACCGCTCCAGAATTTAAATTATTTTAATTGTATGATATTAATCCTGCTACCGGTAAAATGGGAAAAGGAGTGCTCTAAGGATAATAGAGTTAGTATAAACAAAGGTAAAAATCCTCAAATAAATGATTGCATTACCTTAGGTGTTTCTAAATGCCTATATACACAGGGTGTTTTCCAGTGGCGTAGCCACAGGGGAGCGATGTGGGGCGGTCACCCCTTCCGTTTCCTTGACTTGGTGCCCCTCTTTTGATAAAATAATAATACTTAAAAAAACTTCATTTAATTTTTCGTATATTTTTACAGAACAAAACAATGGCTATTAGAATATACCACCACAATTATAAAGTCTGCAAATGGATAAATTTAAATTAAGATTTTTGCAATTAAACTTCTACCTAATGCAAAAAATGCTACTGGTTAAAGAAATCACAAGATTAATTTGTTTATGAAAGAAATAACAATAGCAAATTGTAACGCAAATATATTAAAGAAATGCCGAAAAAATGCTATAATGGGGGTGGTGTTTAGTTTGGAATTTAGTATTGTTTGGGTATTATTAGATAGTATCTTAAACGAGAGCGACACAAAGTTTCGTTTTTTTATTTTATAAACATAATGGGAAAAATTTCAAGAAATAAAACAATTTATATTTTATTGCCGTAACATAATAGCTCTGCCAAAATAAGTTAGGTGTTGTTTACAGAAACCCACGAAATCAAAAGCAGTTATTTTGTGCAGGGATTTTGAAACTTTATACAGTGTTTTCTCCATTTGTCTTTTTGAAACACCCATTCTGGGACACACGGTGTAATATGTTGATGCATATAATATTACCCCATGTAAAATGGAATCTTGCCTTTTAAAGCGGTGTTTTAAAACTAAACTTAATACTGAAAGTTACAGGCTCTCCAAAAGGACTTTGCCTCTCCCACCTCTAAACCCTGGCTACGCCACTGGTGTTTTCTAATTGCGGTAAGAAAATCTAAGGGCATATTCCTGAAACAATTTTATAAAAAGGTTCTTATAAACATTAGACTGGCAAAAACTACTTATTTTTATTTTTAATATATCAAAGATATTGTTTAGGGTGACAAAAAGAAAAAATTGTGAAGATTTGAGTCCCTAATATTAATATTAACGAACAAATAAATATATTTAAAAAACGACATAGATTTTTAAAGAAAATTAAGTGCTTTACAAAAAAACTCTTAATGTTTCTTAAATAAAATATTTCTTTTAAAAGTTCACAATTTAGGTTAAAGAAAAAATTAAATTACTGTTTTATTCATTTTTGAACCAAGTTTTTTCACTCACTGGGACAAATTGACATATTACATTATCGAAAACCACAATTTTATTAATCTTATTGCTTAAAATATTTAAATGTCATAATATATCTAAACCTATTCCAGGTTAATAGCTATTTTATTTAAAAAATGAAATAAAATTGTGATTTAATACACGAAATTAAATTTAAAAATTACTAATGGGTGATAACTCGGGTAAAAGTGAATATTAGAATTATAACACTTTAAAATTTAAAATATTTTATATTTCTACATAAGCTTAAATTTTTGACACACCATAGTGTTCTAAAAAAATGGCAACACCAAAAAAATAGATATTACTACAAAATAACAAATAAATCATAACAACCCATGTCTGAATGCCAATCAATACAATTTCGTGCGTGGAAATAGACGAAACTCATTTGGGGGTTCACGAAGTGCCAAACTACCCCTACAATAGGTTTTTGTTCGGTAAATGGATACTTGCTTCGACTGAAGGGTCGTCGACCCGGGGTTAGGGACTAAGCAAAAATCCGGTGCATCCGCACCCGCATGTGTATCCCAAAGCGGATAGCGGGTGAAACAAAAATCTATCGTGTGGTTTAACAACAAAATTTTAGGTTTTTACAAACGAGTATTATATTTGCTGGTCGTAGCAAGTTATTTAATTTATTTTGCATAATTTAAATTATACCGTATAAAAAAAACACTTTTCCTCGTGGTGAAACAGAAAGCAGATCCTTTATTGTAGACCAAGGTAAATTATGTTGCTTCAAAGCATAATAATGCTCTGAGCTGCTCAGTTACTAAATTGAGCAATTTATATAAAAAATTATATGGCTTAACACCCACCACGATAGGATAAAACGTCGATCTACACTCATGGATAAAATTATCAAATATTTTTAGTTATTGGGGGTAATTACACAAGTACATCAAAATATTCGATAATTTTGCTTAAAAGCGTATTGCCTAAAAACTACTTAGAGTTCATTTTCATATTTTGTGAAAATGAACGCGAGTAGTTTTAAAAGGCAATACACTTGAAAGCTAAATTGTTTGATTTTTTGATGCACGAGTGTAATTTAGGAAGAAATTACTCGAAAAAAGTGAAGCTATCAAATGGAGAAATAATAATTTTCTAAACAATTTATTTAGCAATGCAACAAAACCCAACCTTAAAAAAACTAATAATTATTAAAGACACAGTTATAATTATTGTTTACAATATTTCCCGATTCCTTTAAATGTGGATTTAAAACTGACATAATAAATAAACAAAGTTTTTGTTAGGATGTGGTTGTCAAATTCAACAATTAAAAACATGTCAGTGCAATTTTCGATTTTTACTATGTATTTTTCGCTGTAATCAAGCGATAATTGTCGAGTAGACAAATGGGTAAGTGTAATTTTCGATATAGCTGAAGCACAATTTTAAATTATCGCAGTAAGCCTATACAGTATGTACACGGATAAACTTTTCAATAGGACAAATGGACCAAACATAGAAATGTTCAAGAAGGTCGTGTTTGGCAACTGCTTTTGCTTCTTAGAAAAACCATATTTACGTTGAGTAATTTGTTTTGTTTTTGTACAGGGGCTTTAAAAAACAATAAAAATGTAAAATGGACCAAGACAATACTACCATTATTTTTAATAATTTGGCAAAATGTTAAAAAAGGGTTTTTAGAATTAAATAAGAATCCCATATCTAAAATTTCACGTAAAATAAACATTTTTTTGTATCATATTGTTTTAATCATGTTTTACACTGTTTTTAGGTTATTTAACTGGTTTTACATTTTTGTATCTAAATATATTTGACAAACTTGGACTAAATTAATATGCTGTATTAAAACCCGATAAATTACATTAAAAAAATATACAATATGATTTAAAAAACATAACACTAAAAACAAAATTTTGTTATTTTATGTAAAATTTTATATATGGGGTCCTCATTAATTTCTAAAAACTTTTTAATCTAACATTTTGCTAAATTATTAAAAATAAAGGTAGTTTTGTCTTGCTCCATTTTCACATATTTTAAATTTTTGAAGCCCCTGTACATAACAAAACAAATTTCTCAACGTGAATCTTGTATTTTAAGAAGCCAAAGCGGTGTTAATTAATGTTTGGTCCATTTGTCCAATTGTAAAGTCCATCCGTGAACAGAAGGACTAAATATGTTTAAATTTTTAAACGTCTTTTTGGAAAAACTGGTCGCATAGTGCAAAACTCATAAATACAAAATTTTATTCCGATTGGTAATAAATAACCAAAAATTTGAAAAACGACCAAGAGTAAAACGCCCTTATTTTTTAAAATAGGACAAAATTGTATAAGTGAATGTTGTAAAGAATTAATTTCTTTGTCAAAATTTAAAGTTAGAGAATTAAATATAATAAAAATGGAAATTTTTTTACATCATACATTAAACGTTTTAAAAATACTCTTAAGGCAGAAAATAAAAAAAAATGATATTATTAAATTTTGGTTTAAATTTTGAACCCTCTTGTCCATAATTTAAGTTGCAATACGTTATGTAAAAAATTGACAATTACATTATTTCTTACTCTAATGCTTTAACATCAAATGCTAACATAAAATTTAATTCTCTACTTATACACTTTCGTTCTATTTTTAAAATATAAGTAGTTAGCTTCTGGGCATTTATTGTAATTTTAGTTATAACTCGCCCTGTATCATACCAATTGGAGTTAAATTTTGGTATTTTGTCGGTGCGCGTCTCAAATCTGATATGTGACATGCTTATCCTGTGGCACATATTAGGTTTGGCAATCGCACAGACGATTTATTAGTTTTGGACCATGCGACCTATTTTCCCAAAATTAATTTTTGATCTATTTGTCCGCTTGTAACACCTATTCTGGGTGTCGGGTGTTGGCTTAGCGTGTCGTCGTTGAGCGCACAACCGACTTGAGGTGGGTTCGTATCCTGCCAGCGGCCAAGATCAGAAATTTAGTGGTTAGCTCAACAAGAAGGAAGTGCAAAATGTATCGACGCTAATAGCCATCAAGAACTAAGGCGCCGGAACACACTTTGCCGTGTCCTGCGCAACCGTGGGCATGCGGACCCCACTCAGATGGTAGGTTCGTTCGTTAGACCCCTGGGTGGGGAAGAGGTCTTAAATTGTCGCGCATAGGACCGTGGTTCGGAACCCACGTTAAGCTGTAGGTCCCGTCTGGCTGACATCACCCAGACGTAAAAAGACACGCAATAAGCCGAGCGGCTTCAGTGCATGGGTTATCCCGGCCCTATTCTAAGGTCTAAAACCTATCCTGGGACACACTGTATAAGCTGATGGTATTCATCTAGTAGGCGGATATAATCTTTTTTTTAAATGACTTGACTCAGCAGATTTTGTTTCTTAAAAAGTAATTAGGAATATTTCATAGTATTTGATTGTCCATGAATGTATTTTACGCATTAGCAAAAATTGGCCATTGTTATTTAAAACTGATATAACGTGAATAAAGAAAAATATAAGATACCGCCAACACTAGGAATTAAAAATTGCTTTAGAATGCCCTCAACATGCAGCTTTTTGACTCGGAAAGAAGGTTAGTTAGTTACGACAAAATACAATTCTGGACAAAAAAGCCAGGCAAACAAAATTTTGTTTAAATTAAATCCTTAATATATTTTTGTTTCTTTAAACGATTTCAATTATCTTTTGACCCAGTTGTAGCTCCCTTTATTAAGATTATTAATAATTATAAGACTTATTAAAAGTTATATAGGATTGTGTGTTTTTCAGGGAAGAGCCAAATGTTGCATTTTGTCTTAAATTTTCGAACACCCTGTGGTATAATTTAACGTCACTATTTTTTACCAGTGTTTTGGTTTTTTAAGCTCCATCTTTACTTATATTTGTTGTAATTAATATCAATATCTATTCTAAAAGGAATTACAATTTTTTAAAGAAAACGATGCAATTTAATTATGATAATATGATATATTACGAACAAATTAAGGAAACTTAAACTTTGAATCGTCAAATTTCGAAACTAATAAAGATAACTATATAAAATATAGTATTTTTTAAGGGTCTTAAAATGTCTTTTTACTAGTAATATAATATACAGGGTAATTTTTGTAGAAATTATTGTTTTTGCCGTACCCTGTATATCTTAAGAGATAACACAAATCTAATTACTAATTTAAAAACTACGAAACCAACTGAACAAACTATTAGTTTTATATATTTTTATAATAATAAATAAAAATTTTAAGAAGAGTATAAAATTATTATAAAAATTTAAAAAAAATGTTAAGAACAGAAGGAGCTTAACAAAAAAAAGTTATTAGAGATGTAATTTAAACAAAATTTTGTTTATCCGTTTTTTTGTCCGGGAGTGTATATTTAAATTTTCGAAATATTTTAGGTTTTCAAAACTTTTTAATAATTTTGTTTTTAACAAGAAAATTAAAACCAAAGATAAGTTGTATTTTTTTTATTTTACCCAACATAAAAAAATATATATATTTAAAGAGAAACTTCGCCACCAGAAACTAGCGAAGAAAACAAAATAAGTACAGTAACAGAAATCTGCTTCATTCGCTAATTTATTTGATTACTAATATAAGAAGCCACAATAAAAAAATTAGGTATTGTTCTCAAACCTGATTAGGTAATAAAACATTATTCAAGTTTTTTTTGATACTTGTTGACTTTACAGATTTTTTTAATTTTGAAATTTAATAAATTCGTATTTGGTGTTTGTGGCTTATCATGTTATTACAAAAAGCCTTTTTATTGTTTTAGTAAAGGTAAAAAATGATTCTATTAATAATTGTAACATACGTTAGAAATAAATAAATGACTCTATTAATTCAAATTAAGATCTAATAGTCCATTTAGGCTCGCCTAGAAATGTCGAATAATTTACCAAAAATTAATCGAGTAACAATTTAAATAAAAATAAAAATATATCAAAGTCGGGCGATGGAAGGTCAATTTGATAAAAACACTTCCTGGGCTACGGATTATGTAATAAAGAAAACCATATGGTAGAAGTATTTAATTTTATTTATAGAAGTGATTGTTAGTTAAAATATATCTTATTTTTAAATTCAATAACAAGTAATAATTGCATTTTTGTAAGTGTACGTGTACTTTAAAAGTAACAAACATACAGGGTGTCCGTTAATTATTGGTACACAGAAAAACAACAAATTTGTTATGCCAAAATATTAGTGTTTAAATACCTGTATCCAAAAGTTGACAATAAGAAAAATACTTCTGTTAAACTGTAAAAAATATTTTAAATTTATTTTAATTACTTTTATTAGGTTTTTAATATTTTAATAAATCTGGGTATATAGGAGTTCTTTGATATGAGCTATTCAGAATCTGATATTATATTTAATTTTATGTGTAAACTAGAGGAGGTTAGCTACACTATTTAAATTTCTCTAAAACACCCAAACTTGTGCTTCTCTATATGTACCATCTAAGTAAACCAGTAGACTCCCTATGCTTTTTTCACAAAAAGGTATACTTTGTAAGAATGACTCCGAGCAACCGTTTTCAAGATACTTGCATTGAAGTGGTTTAGTACAACCAAAAGGTAATTATATAAACGAATACATTAAATGATTCCTTTATCATAAAGATAGGTGAGCCCAAGAGGAGATTTCCCGATTTAATACAGCGCGGCAGATTAGTATACCGGAGGATACCTTGGGATGCCTTGTACTCGGCTAAGTACCTCCACCAAATATGAGTCCCGATCGTAAAAACAAAAATATATACATCAAAAATTTTTAAGAGCGTTATATTAAGATAGGGTGATTACATGCTAAACAGTGTAAATTTTACTAATCTGACAATGTAAGAGTGACAAAAAGAATGCGGAGGGCTACAAAGTTGTAACACAACACACGTCATTTTAACATTCTCGAGCGTGGCTATTTGTTTCCATTAACAAAAAATAATTCAAGGATAACGAAAAATATATATTTCAATATACAATTTATTTTTTAACATCAAAGCTTTGCAAGCCAAGACGTCTCCATCCCCATTTATCCGCGTGGGTGTTTTTAAGGTATTTTTGGTTACATTAAACCACTGAAATGTAAATACTTTGAAAACGGTTGCCCGGAGCCATTCTTACAAAGTATACATTTTTTGTGTATAAAGCATAGGAGAACTTTACTGGTTTACTTAGATGGTACATACAGAGTAGCACAAAAAATTTACCACGTTTTAGAGAAATTTAAATGGTGTAGGCTAGACCTCTCTAGTGTACACATCAAAAAATATTATCAGCAATTTCTAACACTTAAATTTCAAAAGCTTATCTTAATAGTACTATATAATAAAAAAAGTAAATAAAATAAAATAGAATCTAAAATTAAAATAATTTTAAAATTCAACTCTACATTAGGTTTTTATGCGATAAACTTCTGAACAAAAATATTATTGCATTTAAACAAAAATCAATTACATAATCCATTTTTGCAAATATTACATTTGTTTATTTCTAAACAAAATAAAAATCAGCTGATTAAATACAACTGTTTTGCCCAGTTGCGTATATAATAAAAGACCATTTTCGTAAAATATATTTTAAATTTTGCTGCAGTCATGTTATTTCCAACTTAATTTCGTTTCTTATCTCAAATACTAAAATACCTAAATATTTAAAACAACTGCCGTTTATTAATTTGCCCACCTAAATAACATAATAGCTTATAATCCCATATATAAGCCTTTGTTACCTTTTAATTTTAAGTATTTTGCGTATCAAAATAAAATAAAAAAACTTTAAAATTAAACCTTGTTCAAGCCGGTGTCCTGTGACGCATTTAATTGGTCATTTTACTAACTTTTTTCTGGCATCAAAATTTATCGTTGACATCCCATTTGTCAGAAGCATGTCAACAACCCAAATTTATAAATTTAAAAAGTAAAATAAAAAAGAGGTCCAAATAGATATTTTAATTACATAGTTACAACAGTTTTAATATTTTAAATATTTTATACTTGTTAGCTATTTTATTTAAAATAAATTAAGTAAAAAATAAATAAACAGTGGTACAAAAGGTAGAAAAGTTATGACAATAAATTTTAGAATTATAAACTGCAGGCCATGTTAACGACAATTACCCAATAAATTATGTTTAATTTCTATTCCTAATCCTAATTTTATTTAATATAAAAAATATGTCGTGAATATCCCACGCTAAACCAATGGTTACATTAGTAAAAACGTTATTGAAAATGTTATTTTCAGGAATTTAAATTAAAATAAATCCTGATGTTAAACAAAAATCACCACCAAAAATGCTAACCCACCTCGTCTCCATACCACCAGCACTGACAGGAGTTCCGACTCCCCTCCTACCAGCGTTTCCGCTCAGTCTAATATTGAAATAATACTGTCCTTGACTCAAATATAAGTACTGTCCTAGATGCACCGTGCACGACCTGGACGGAACCACCGCTGGTACCCACACAAGTTGTCCTCCTACACCCCAACAGGAAACATACAAAATTTTTCCTGTAGGTGTATTTGGAAGTAATACTTGATGGTGCCTTGGATAGGCCCTTAGAGAGGACTTCGTTGCTCCAATACAGGGAATCTGAACGCACTGGACTTGGGGAGGGGGACACTCACACTCACACTACTACTTTTGAGTCCGAACGTACCGTACACGAGTACCGAAAAGTTGGAGGTGGCTAGTGTCCGGCTGACGGGCGGGTGGCGGTGGCGTTAAAGGTCACGTCAGATGGGCGAAAGTTGTTGCGAATTATCGGATGTGTATTGCAAAAACTCGTCCGGTCGGTAGTTGTAGGGAAGACGTTAACATGACCGCGGGACCCGCCAGCACTGATGATCGCAACGACGTTCGCACGATGGGAGAGAGGAGCGCGGGGGCAATATTCGCCGCCTCGCCGTGTCGGTGGGGCCAAACAGCGTTGTCAACTTTCGGGATATTATTTTTCTGCAAATTGCATTCACCAAATTGCACGAAAATATGCACTTCTAAATTACTATAGCCCACACGAATATCCACATTCAAAAGTGGTCAGTCGGACACTAAAGAATTATGTATTAGACAAACGGTGCGCGCTGAAATCTGCAGTTGAAATAATGGGATTAGTAGGCGAGGCTCACCGGCGAAAGTGAAACTTTTATTTTATTAATAATACTGCCGCACGGAGAGAAGGCACATTACGTATCATAAATGACATGATTTCCTAATCTGAAAACATATGTTAAAATATAATTTGGTTCTCAGATCAAGTAGACCAGAATACTTAAAATTGAGTACCTTTTTTGGTCTAAGTTTCTAAACTAATAACAGTGTTGTTCGTTTTATTGTAAAAACTATTACTTCTTAAGCGTCAATTTTTCTGGTGCGATTTACTTGGTTTCTGTTGGTTATTAATTTGTTATAAAAATGGGTTCTTGGGGTCATTATAAAAATGTTTATGGGCAAATTAAAATGTTAAAGATATTAGTCTTTTTTCCCAAATAATTGCTAAAAATAACATTTTACTTCCTTATTTGATTTTTTGTTTATTTTTCCAACTTTGGCAACAGAGCAGGCTCCGCCTGCGCCTTTTCGTTCAATGCCAACGGGGAGATTCACAAGGGGTGCGAAAATTACAGGGTTGTAACATTGTCTACTCTATCTTAATTTTAAAGAAAAAAACATAAAATTAAAACTATTTGTGATAATAAATAATAATAAATAAATTAATGAAATAAACTTACACTCTAAATATTTTCATTAGCCTACATATCTAAATATTTAGGTTTAAACAATAAAAAAGTTCAAGGTCCGAATTTCAAGTGAGTTTAACCCATCTGTTTACCGAATAAAACTATTTTCTATTAAATATAGTATCAAAACAAAGTTATAGCTATAGGTTTGTCTTAAAAACTTTGGACAAGACTATGATCTATTAAACACAAAAAATGAATAAATAAATCGAAAATTTCTTAAGTAATGCCATTTTCATGGCGGTACTAGTTTATCATTACCTTTTTCCAATTTTATAAATAAAACCGTAAAATTTTTATTTCAAACTTGTATACTTTTTCATATTCAGAGCAATAAATTTTGCATTTTAAAAACATAAGACAACAAGAAATATATGTCACTTATAATGGTACTGCGTATATTTAAGTTAAGTAATTATTGGCTATATACCCTTGTATACCGGATCAGCTAAATAACATAACACATTCGCAATGTGAGGAGAGGAAAAGAGACAGTCTAACGTGAATACCGGAATGTAAACATTTCGTATTGGATGATTCATTCTACATCCTTTTTGTTGCTTTACTGGCCGATATAACTTTAGCTATTGTTTATACAGTATAGAGATATAGGCGTAATTAGAAACGGCGATAAGCCCCTCTAGAATTATTAAGCATCTAAAATATATTAGTGTTTTTTCGCAAATATACTCTAAAAATTGGGACCGCCCAAAACTCAGGGTTTAGTTGCGCTACTGCCTGTTTAGTTCTATTAAGTTATATTAATACAAAAATAAAAGGTTTGACATAGGTTACAATTTTTTGTTGACATTCTCACTAGTAGCCAGGTTTCATAGGATATCGATGTTCTAGTGATGTGTTCAAATGTTGGTAAGTGCATTTTTCAGAAAACATAATTATATATAAGGTCTTTTTATGTACATAAGAAGCAAGTAAAAATTTAAACCTAAAGATGCCAGCTCCATTTTCCAATTGTCTTAAGTACTTTTAGACTAGAATTATGACAAATTTTTAAACTTTAAAGTTTAATAGAGAATTATTGCAAGTTGCCTAATTTAGGTAGGGAACTATTAATACCGGCCTTATTTAAATAGTGCTTGTACCCATATTTTAAAGTTTTTGCAAATCATGTTGACAGTACCATTACCGTAAAAAAAGGGAAAATATTTTCAGTTGATTTTCTTTATTGTTTCGTGTTATAGGGATTTTTTTAACACAATTACAGAAATACGTCTGAAAAGCAAGGTTTTAGGTATTTTTACTTTTAAAAACTTTTCGAATTTGTGTTCGGCAGCAGTTCGGTTAGACGAACAGTTCCGAAGTTAAAATAAGATCAAAATAAGGCACGACCTAAAACCGACATAAATAAAGCCAGGCACTATACTTACTAAGGGAGTCCTTATCCTACCATGCATTTGCGCAAGTTCAGATGTCAAAATAAGACCGGTATTAGTGCCTGGCCTTATTTCACTTTGCAAAAATTCTCTTTTATATCTTAAACATTTACTTTTGCACATACAACATTTGCACCATTATGTTTGTTTTTTTGAACTTGTAATGTAAATGTATAAAGATACTTTAAAATATGGCTTTAAAATTGTCACTAAAAATGTAAGTATAAATTTTTAATTTCGTTTTTGTTAAAAGTGACAATTATTAATTTTATTTTAATAATTTTCATACGTTTTTCTACCACTGCAATTCAATTATTTAGGCTATTGCATAATACATAAACGAAACCCAAATACCACTTACTTTTACTCGTAAAAAATTAACAGAAACTAATTAGCTGAAAGCGGGCTATTTTAAAGTTAGTTTATTTTACTTAAACGATGAGCCAATTGTCGGTTCAAGAATTTCTCACATCTGCTTTAAAATTAGGATTATTAAAATTATTATTTCCAGTTTAAAGCAGTTAACTAAAGGATGTTTAAAATAATTGAAAATTTAATTTTTTTACCTTTAAAAGTTTTGCGAAAAAAATAATGTTTTAATAATAATTTGTGAAGCAAGGGGGATAGAGTTGAGTATTTATTTAAGTTTTTTTAATTTAGAAGTTACCTATACTAAAAATAATTATGTTAAGTCCGGGTCGGACTGGCGCAATTAAGGTTCCGGATCAGACAGTTATTAATATCCAGTCGATTAGACGTAAGTACAGGATGTTACAGAATGTTGTTAAGAAATATTAAGGGCAGATTCCACTATTAAAAATATAAAAAAGTTTATATAAGCATAGGTCCGGATATGCATTGTATCCTTTATATAGGGTACCGTTAAAGGTGGGGGTTTCATTTAAATACATGTAACTTTTCCGACGAATTTTATTTCGTCTCGACGCGTCGCTCAAGTGGGCGAGCACCTTAAAACTTATTTGGGGCGCTTCACATAAAGGGTTATAAAACTAAATATTGTCAGGCAGATTAATAGACAGCAAACGAATGAGTCAAAGAATGCATAGTAATGTTCAATATCGTTATTCGCAATTTAATTTTATATTCCGGAAAATTAAAAATGATACAAGGGAAAACCATTACTAAAAAACACTCGGTATACATCAAATTCTACGCAAATATTTTAAAAGATAATCTATATTAAAATAAATTTAATTTTTAAATTCTTTATGCTGAAAAATATTTTGCAGCCAAAAACTTTCGGCCAAAGTCTTGCAAAAAAAGCACGAGATTTTAATGTACCTAACAATGGAACTTGGACAATTCACCGATTTTTTTCTCCAGACTAAAACGCTGTCTGAAAACAAATATACAAGGGTTGAACGACTGCCAACCCCTGTTATAATACCTAGTGGATAATGCACTGTTGCCAAAACGTACAAATTATAAAAAATTTACTATACTTATTTTGACTCTGTTCTTATTTAACTAGTTAATAGAAAGATTAGACTGATTCAAAAAGAATCAACTATTTTTTTCTTAATTGTATTAAAAATATTGTTGGAAATAATGAAGAAAAATCCTGTGAGAGTCACAGCCCTTATCATTAATGTTAAGAGGTGGCGCATAAAATATTTTAATTTCTCATTTGATTAACATGCAAAAGCTTTTTTTTCTAAGTAAATTTTATAACTCTTTAATGGTTTATCAGAAAGGTTAGACCAAATTATTCTTATACAAAATTAAACGCTCGACAAAAAGCTCTCTTATAATTTTTCGAAAAACCGACGCGCTTTTTTTTCAAATTTTCTGACGAAACTATAAAATGTATCAAATATTTTAATTTTTTTGGATTTTTTTTTGTTTAACATATCCTTTATCTAACTGTCAAAAATTTAGAGTACAAAAAACTTGAAAAATTTGACAAATTCTTTAAATAAATTGGACAAAATCAGAAATTATTATAAATTATATTAAAAACTTGAATAACTTCAAAACGCGTTGGTTTACCAAAAAATTATAAGAAAGCTGTTTTTAAGGCGTTCAATTTTAAACAAGAGAATAATTTGGTCTAGCCTTTTGATGAACTATTACAGAGTTATAAACTTCTAAACTCAAAAAACAAGATTTCCCATGTTAATCAACAAAAATAAATAGTCTATTTTTAAAATCACTGTAATAAACATGTTATTTAAATCAAACTAAATACAGTATTCAACTAAAATTGTATTGGCACTTCTTAAGAATGTATTTTAATAATAAATTTTAGTAAAGTTTACAAAATTTACGTAATGTGATCGTTAATCGGCTTAAAAACAAAGCCCATAAAATAGGATTTAATAGAATTTTAGTAAAATTTAAAAGGTTTTGCAGACACTAAACTTAGGAAAAAATAAAAAATTAAGAAGTTAAAGATTCAGAATTAATACTTAAATTAATACTGCTTGCTACTTTATTATTTATGTACGTTAAATAAGACTTCTTTAAACATTTTACTTGATATTTAAGTTCATTAGGACTTTTAAAATATAACCTTATTATCGTTTTGACATAATACAAAAAATATCTCACACAATTTAGTTTTGTAGCAAAAACGAATATTAACCGTAGTTATATTAAATAAATTTGTAAATCACTTATTTTTAAGTCCATAATTTTAGCAGTATTTAACACTTTCATTATGCTGCGTTAAGTATCTACGATGAAAAAGGTTTTCTTGGAAAACAATTACTTTTTGAAAATCGTGAATTTAGTTTTGAGGACAAAAAATAGTTATTTATTAAACAAGGGAAAAAAGTTCTAAACTTTAGCTTGAGGTTGCGTTTGATTTCCGATGCGAGGCGATGGGAAATCAAAAACAAGAGCTATATTCTAAAATTTTTTCCGTGTATAATTCACTATTTTTTCTGAGACGGGAAAACCACGACATAATGTTAAAAACATATTACAACGTATTAAAATCAAAAAATTAGTGATTAAGGTTCTAAACTTAAGGGTGTTGTATGTAAAATGACACTAAAATCTGCGTTTTTACGGGAACCCTTAAAGTAATTATTAAAAATATGTCAATGTTCCGTGTCCCCTAATTGAAAACGTGGAATTTACTGGGGCTGTTTAGTAGTTATTTTAACTATTTTCAAGGTAAAAAATGTCTAGTTTGATATAAAGAAAATGTAAGTTTTGTTTAATAAAATATTCTAAATTTAAATATCTACCTTTTCTTAAGTGTATATATGTATATGTTGAAAAAAGTACTTATATTATAAAATGCATTTTTCTTTTTCCGTTACGGAAAAAATAATATAACCAGATTTCTTCTCTAATTTTTATGCACTTAAAATTTTGGTAAAAAGTACTGTTAAAAACATGTTATGTATCGTGGGCGTACGAAATTTTAGAATTACCTTCCTAAAAAAGAAAATTTTTAGTGATGATATAAATCCACTCTATTAATATCAAATTATGTAAATTATTTGCTTAATATATTAAATATTTTTGGAGTGCAAAAATGAAGAAAAATCCAAACTAATAAATAAAGACAAATGATTAATTGATTTACGTTTTGTAGAAACATAGGTCAATTTTCATACTTTGTTGTATTGTCAACGTATAACGTACTGTAAATCCAATTAAAAAAGTAAAATCCTATAAAATAAATTATACTCTTACCAGAGTTTTTATCTATTCGTTAAACTGTTTAACGTTTTGTAAAATGTAAATTTTCGATGTTGAAATCTAATAATTAATAGTTTAAAAAACTAAAAAAACACGCTTTTATATGCAACCGAACTAAAAATTAGAAAATAATTTTTCATTACAAAGAGTTTGTCACTTCAGAATAAAAGCGTGGGGTGCTTAATATATTAAATGTTATAATTATTCTATTTGCAAATATCTATGAGGGAAAAGTTATGAAAAAATAGTAAAATGCACCCCACGCTTTTATTCTGAAGTGACAAACTCTTTGTAATGAAAAATTATTTTCTAATTTTTAGTTCGGTTGCATATAAAAGCGTGTTTTTAGTTTTTTAAACTATTAATTATTTTTCATTTTTAGTTTCTGCTACTCTTGACAAAATGGCGAAAAATTTTTTTAATGAACAAGAGTGGCACATTTTAAAATTTTTCCAACAGATTGCAACTCACTAAAAAATTTCTTCTTCATTAAGTAGCAAAGTTTGAAATTTTGCCAACAGGTGGCAACCTAGGTGTTGTTTTTATATTTTTATAATATAAAGGAAAATTTTTTTCCTGGCGATCCAAAAAAGAATGTTAATTTTTATTAATTGCACATTATGTATTATGTATACATTACACATAATGTAATTTTTATTATTTAATCCTTGAACTAATGGTGCAACTAACCCTATATTTTTATTTTTCATAAAAATTAAACACTCATGGTGCAACTAACCAAATTGTGTAAAAACTAAAAAATTTCTTCTTCATTTAATAGCAAAGTTTGAAATGTTGCCAACAGATGGCATCCTAGGTGTTGTTTTTATAATATAATGGAATTTTTTTCCTGGCGATTCAAAAAAGATAACGGGATACTGTTTTTAAATTATTGCATCTTCATCGGTCCTTGACACGTGTGCAAAGTTTCAAAGAAATCGAATAGCTGGAAGTTGGTTAAAATTAGGCTCAAAGATTCCGTTACATAGATAGATAGATAGATAGATGGATAGTTACAACCCAAGTTAATAAAAGCGTGTTAAAATTGGTGTAAAATTTGCCGTTTAAATAACAGCCCATGGTTTTGAAAACGAACTTTAGTAAAAAAAGCTAACCCAAAAACAGTAAAGGTGTCACTTAACCAACACAATTTTTATTATATAATAATTTTAAATAGGTACACTGAAGGCATAATTAGTAAAAATGTAAATGAGAAGTTAAGTATATTGTGATTTCTTGCAAAATGGCCTCACCAACAGGGCCGGCCCGAGGGGTGAGCCGGTGAGGTGATGTTTACAGGGGCGGCAAAATGATCATTTTAATGTAAAGTTAGTTTTTAAAATTAAAAAGTAGTGGAATGTAAGTCTTTTTTGTTTGTGTCTTCAAAAATACGTGTGAAGGAGGAAAGAAGATCAATGTAGTGTATTAAGTCTCTTTAGAATTTTAGAAATTAAAGAGGTCGGAACCTTTTTTTTTGGCTCTTTAAAAATTTTCCACCTTAAATTTTATTTCCTTGTAGATGCAGCAAAATTTTAGCTCGCCTCAAGCGGCATTCCCTCGAACCGGCCCTGCTCACCAACATTTCTCTCGGTAAAATTAAAAATAAACACCTTTAGAACTATATTTGTAAAACAAGATATTCCTTATAAGGACCTTGTTAGTTAAGGTAAGATATTTACTTTTTTTTCCTTACTTAAGAACACTTGATGATTCTATTCAGATTTTAGTTTATTTTTAATATAAATTGTTCAGATGGTAGGATTAGTAAATTTCTAGTGACAAAAAGAATCTGTTCATGGTATAAAAATATTTGCGTCGCGTTAATGCATAAATTAAAAATACCATTCTTTTATAAGAGGGTTAAAAGTTTACCCTGTTTTAGAATAATAATAATTGTTTTTTTTGTGTGCTACAATATACCACATGTGTGTCTAATAACACTACAGTAAGGGTATTAGTCCTACATCCACCCTTCATTTTTAGAGTTAAACAACATATCGAGATCGGATAAAATATGCGAAAAAGGGTGTCACTTACACTACTCTAGCATCAAAATAATTTTGGTTAGTTCTGGTCCTGGGGGCACTTGAAACTTTTTTTTCTTTAATGAAAGAAGAATTATGTAGCACCTTGTTTTAAAAGCCCTTTACTTATCTACTTAACGCCACTTTGTATTTAAATCTCGGCTCAGCCGTTACAGACTAAGAACCGTTTAAAACAGACTTTTTTACCCAAATCTTACCCGATCTCGAAAATCTCGGCTCAGCCGTTACAGACTAAGAACCCTTTAAATCAGACTTTTTTACCCAAATCTTACCCGATCTCGATATCGTGTTCCATTCAAAAGTTAAGGGAAGAGGACTTTTAAAAACCGGACTGTATGTACAAATTGGTAGTAAGCTTGTAGCTCTGGAACGACTGAGCCAATTTTTAAGTTAATAAGTAATCGAAAGGACTTTAAAACGAGGTGCTATATGAAAATCATTTATTTAAAAGAAAGTTGCATACGACACGTGACCAAAATTATTTGTATGCCAAAACGTAGTTTGACACTGATTTACCTAATTTTTACCCATTTAAAAGATAACGGAGGGGGACTTTTAATATTTTCACTGTACATATATACCGGGTGATGCATCGCCGGGCGGGACATAGGAATTCCCATGTAATTTTTAATAGGGTCAATTATTGGCTTCGCTAATTATTTTAGAGAAAAATTCTATTGAAGTTTATTGAAGAGCATGCAAATCTACGTCCATGGTAAAAACTTTACATTTTTCGGTTAATCCGTTTGCTATAGTTTGAAGCTAATATATTTTTAAAAATTGTTACATTATTATCGCCTCATATTTATGAATAACAATAAAAATACCAGTTAGCGTGACATAACGTTGTCATTTTGAAATTTAGTGCTCTATTATTATCAAAAAATCGTACAGTGAAAATTAAAGTTGTATTTATACAAACGAATTAAGTGGACCATGTTTTCTTAATCAAAATTTGAAAGCGGAATTTTATTTGGAACTACTCGAAGAACTAATTTTACCCGCTTTAAATGATGTATCCAGGGAAAATCAGGAAATTTGGTATATACCCTGGCTGTTCGGGAATATTTACACAATGATTTTAATGGAAATGTTATTGGCCTACATCACACCATAAATTGGCCAGCCAGGTCTCCTGATATTTCGCCAAATGACTTCTTCCTCTGGGGCCATTTAAAAGCATGATATACAAGGATAAAAATTACTACTAATCTAGATAAGTTAAAAATGCTATTTCTGCAGAATGCAATAAAATTTCAATTTACCAGTTAGCCAATGTAAGAAGACAATTTTATGAACGTCTAACCCAGACGTTGTCTTTATTATTGTAATAATATTAATAATTTATATTGAAGCATGTAAATATTATAAATGTCATAAGTTCTTGAAATTTGTTACTCTAGTTTAGTTTAACCTAACTTAATTCGTTTGTATAAATACAACTTTAATCTTTTCACTTTACGATTTTTTATAATAATAAAGCACTAAATTTCAAAATGACAACGTTATGTCACGCTAACTGGTATTTTTATTGTTGTTCATAAATATGAGGCCATAATAATGTAACAATTTTTAAAAATATATTAGCATCTAACTAGCAAACGGGTTAACCGAAAAATCTAAAGTTTTTACCATGGACGTAGATTTGCATGCTCTTCAATAAACTTCAATAGAATTTTTCTCTAAAATAATTAGGTGAGCCAATAATTGACCCCATTAAAAAATACATGGGGTTTCCTATGTCCCGCCCGGCGATGCATCACCCGGTATAAACTTTAAACCCAATATACAAGTACAGTTTACCAAAACAATTAATGTTTTAAAAAAATAAAATCAAAAACATTACTTTTTCTACTACTATTACAACAAGTAACAATTTTTTATTTAATGTCAACACTTAACAGCGTTAACAGCATTTCTACATTATTTCTAAATTTTTAGGTCATTCCCTTCCCATTTCTCACGTAAAAAAACGAGAAATGTGACATGGAATTCCAGCCAGTGCAATAAATGGAAGAGCTCGTAGGCGGGTCGTCATGGAAAATCTGTCGAGTCACCGAATGAAAGTTTTACAGGATTTATATTTGCGATAAATAAAACACGTTAAACTTCGTGGAAAATATGAAACATACATTTATTAAATTAAATAATTATGTATTTTATCTATTTTAAACACATTAATGTAATAGTGAAAACTAAAACTACAAGATTGGAAATATAGGTTAAAAAATATATTACAATATAAGGTAAGTTAAACATAAATAAATATGGTTTTCAGCAGCAGAAAAAGCTGTACAATAGACTGGGCAAAAAAAATCGACCATATATCAATAATATTGTTTAAGATGACAAAAGATAGTATTGTGAAAGTTTGAGCTCATAATATTAATATTTAGAGGTCTATCTCCATTAATATAGATGTTTTTATTTGTATTTCATTTTAGGGTCAAAGTTGCCTAACTTTAGAAGTATAGATAAGACCATAGTTATTTCATTCTGAAAGCGATGCCGCCAAGTACACCAAATATGATAAAGTAAACAAACCTTTTCGAAAGCACATAGCCTCTGACAGAGCCTAGTTACATATTTTTAGATAAATAAATAAAAATATTGCGAAAATACGTACCACGTACTTACAAAAACATTCTCTTATTTCGTCTCTGGCGTACCATAAAACCTGTAACGCGTGGAGTAGTCGTCGGATTAAATATTTTTTGCTGCAATAAATCACTGTTCACAAAAGGGTTTATTTGCTTTATCATTTTTGTGTACTTGGCGGCATGGCTTTCAGAATGAAATAAATATGGTCTTGGCTATAAAAAAACTTATCTGTACATACATGTTTAGAAAATTGAATAGCCCACAAAAAACAGTATTTAAAAATTTGACATGACATTAATATATTTTTAGATTTACCTTTTAAAATTTGGAATTTAAACGCAAAAATAAATATATACAAAGGAACCACATAGACTCTCAAAGGGAATTTAATGCTCTACAAAAAGATCTTTTAACATTTTTACATAAAATTATTCTTTCAAAAGTTATTTACAATTTAAGTTAAACAAAAAAACAAATTGTTTTCTTCGCCGTTAAACTATTTTTTTTTCACTCAGTGGAATAAGTTATATCAATTAAACAATAACATTTTTAAAAATTATAATTTTATCATTCTTACTGCAGCAGTCACCAGCATATAATTTGTTATAAGGCTGTCACTGATTTATTGACACTTTTTTATGTCTGTGACAACACTCATTTTACAACATATAATATACTTTTTATCATAACTCACTTAATTTTTATGCTTGAAACTTCTTTTGAAAACAGAAAAAAAAAGAGTTTTATTGGATACTTCTAAAAGGATTTTATGAGTTTTCTTCAAAATGTACATAATTTTCTCGTTATTTGACTTTAAATCTATCAAATTTTACAGGAAAAAAGCTAACCATTAACACGCCGCGCCGTATCTTGGACCGTATTGGTTGTAGAAAAATGAAAATAAAACAGTTTTGTTTGTCTTTTTAAAACATATGATTTTGCTTTTTAGAGTTTTTTTTTAATAAAATAAAACATAATTTTTTAGTTATTCGCGAGAACCCCATTAAAAACGTTGATTTTTGGTCGAAAAATTATTAGTTTCAATCGCAAATAACCTGATGAAAAGTGTTACTTTTACAAAAATATATATATATAAAGAACGTTTCTTGCTTAAAATCACCTTTTCAATCGATTCTTATTGTTAAAATGTAATAGAAAGTTTTCATCCAATAGGGGGTTAACAACCACCTCAAGGGTTTTGGCGCCCGTCAGTTTAATATAGATTTTGTTCCTTGGGCTATTTCCCACCTCCTGTTAAAATTTCAAGTCAATCTATGCAGGACCAAAAATTGCCTGGTAAAATGCTTTATTTCCTGTACTACAGGAAACAAATTAACTATAAAACATTTTAGTATGTTGTAGTTATAGAAATTGTAAAAACTGTACAACATTCCATGCTATTTCTGTCATTTTTACAGTTTAAGCTTCTTTTTCCGATACTTTCAGGTTTTCAAGGTTTTTTTTTAGAAAGTGGTTAGCCAGAAAATAATTAAATTATGTTTATAAGAATCCTAAACTAAGAATTTGCCGCCGCCTCTGGTTAATTCAACAAATCAACTAAGCTATCAACGACGTGTTTCTCAAGTACACGTGACTTGCTATAGCTTTTACAAACCAGCTACGTAAGTCGAATGCTACATCGTATTGTTCTAAAAAGGGCGCAAACTCTTCGTATTGATTCCAACAAATCGTCTTTTTTCACAGGGCGCGCCATATTAGCATCAAAGAGATAGAAATGGAACTACGTTGCCGTTGTTTAATAACAAATTGAAGTTTTATATTTTTTAATGCCAATGTTGCTTATTTTACTGTCACGATAAGGGTGGCTTAGATTTAAAGTACTAAAAAATTGGAAAAACCTTTAAAATTGAGCCTGACTAAAATAAACTATCAACCAGCCATTTTATTCTGCACGTTCCAGAACTAAATGATTTTAGCCCATACATGGGGGTAAATTTGTATAATATTTGGCATTATTTAATTTAATAAAAAAACAAAGCGCAATTTTTATACATGGTACCACTAACGTGGCGCCTCTCAAACGCAGCGCAATACATCAGTGGTTTTTAACATTAAAAAGTATTTTTTTATAAACGGTTAACAAAATTACCAATAACTGTTTTTAAATGGATTTACTACTCTCAAAGAACAGCATCTTATTATAAAACACCATGTACAAGGTCCGCCAATAGGATTAAAGGTTGTGAAGGTACCAAGAAATAGATTTCGACTTATTGTTACTAAAACTAAAAATATAATTCAAGAAATTAATTGAAATACTTTTAGTTTGCAAAAATCACATTCTTAAAATGACCACCGCTTTCTTCAATGCACTGTTGCAAATTGGAGTAGAAATGGCGCAGAACACGCGTGAGTATATTTACGTTAATGTTTATCGAATGTATCTTTTCACAATTTTTTTTGAGTTAAGGAAGTGTTTGGGTACAAGTAGAAAACACTTTAGGCTATGGCTAGAAAAGTTAGCACACACTAGCAAATTAAATTTACGTCTCTGAGTTTGCACAATGGACTGCGTCAGGATAAACAATTTAACAACAAAGATCCGTTGATTGTTTGGCCACAAAGTCTCCAACAGTAAAGTTCGGTTTAATCACTATTTGACGTTTGTCAAATAAACAATATTTTCATGGCAATCTTTTCAAAACAGTTTAATCCTATTGTATAACGTCTTGGCCATACAGAAAGTGGATTTTTAAAATCCAGATATCCTAAAAACAGCTGCTTAAATCAACTGCTACTACGTGTACCCAGTGCCGGTTTTAGCACTATTGGCGTCCTGGGCGAGATTTCTACGGCGCCCCTTAAGCGCAATTTAAACCCATGCGAAAAAAGACAAAAAAATAACAATTTTTTATCAGAAATATACAATTTAGAAAAACAAATAAAATTTTCATTTTCTAGCCCTTGTTATAGGCAAACCCTTTTATCAGTTGTCAAAGTCAATATTTTCAGCATTTTTTTTCGTAATAAAGTTGCTAAATTTATCAACCTAGCTTGAGATATTTTTGATAGCACATGGGTTTTTATTAGATTTAGCTTAGAAAGACTTTTTCCCCACTAGAAACTGTTCTAGGATTACCCACATTCTGATTAGGTAAAAATATTTTTAACTTTTAAGAGTTTGATAAGGTTGTTTTTTCTTGGAATATTTTTTATATTGTACAATAAAGACCAGGATTCCGAGTATCATTTAACTGCTTAAATACTTTTCGAACCGAAGTTAATGTAGCGTCTAAAAAACACAACCTCAAATTGTTTTTCGAAGAAGTTTTAGGCTCATCGCGGATAGTTTCACCAGGTTGACGCTTAACAAGAAGCCTTTTTGTTATGGCTTTAAACACAGGTTCGATATCTACGCCTTCAATCAATTTCTTCTCGGTTAAAATGGCACTTTTTAGCATGTATTTATATATTCTTTAAAGAAAATAGGGCATTTTTTAAACATTTCAGTGCAATTACTGATATCCATGTCTGTTAATTATAGAGATGTACTAACCACATTAATTTTAAAAAATATGTCATACCAACAACCAATAAAACTATTCATCTAAATGATTGACCATTCGTCAGCAACATTTTTTTGCCGAGATTTAGGCTTGGTGAAATAAATGCATTCTAAGAAGGTTTCACTCAATGAGAAAACAAAGAAAACAATTTTTTAGCGCCCTGGGCCGGTCGCCAAACCCGCGCTACTGCGTGTACCATTATTATTAATAAAATTAATTATAAAAAGCTAAAACCAGATTGAACTTTATCCCTTTTATCTTCGAAATTAGAGACACCTTGTTTATTGTCAACAAAAGTGGATCGTATAATGAAATATTATGTTTAACGTATTCCGTACCAAATTTACAACAAATATTTACTAACAATTATTTAGCAATAATTTAAAAATAAATTAAAGAAATGTGGAATACTTTTGAAAAGAAAATGGCATCATGCATTGACAAAATGTGAGTAGAAAGCCAATTAAATAAGTCTCCCAGTTCAAAAATGAATGTTAAAAGATATGAATCTAGCGCCCTAACTCAAAAAATAATAAATAATCTTTCCAATTCTACAATATGTTTATCTCTATAAGTCAATAAACACTTGAGTTATCTTGTGAAATATATATTTATAATATTTTAAAGTGTTAACTATCAACATAATCCTTTAAAATATCATAAATTATTCTTGTAATATATAGTTCAAAACATTAAAAACTATTTGACAAAAAAGGCACCTTAAAACCTTACTTACAGTCCCAAAAATAATATAATTTTGACCTGTAGGAGTTAAAGCAGAAGTTTTGTCTTACGATTTAATAAAATTTTGGCTAAAGTGCAAGTTTTTTATTTATTATTTATGCTACTAACCATTATTTGGCTCTCTTGCAATGTATTTATTATTTTTTAACGCGCTCCTACAATACCCATGCTGTGCTACTAAAGGAAGTTCGGACTTCCATTGTTGTTATTTTTATTATTATTATGTTTTTTTATTATTTACACAGTTCATACATGCAAAAAACTTAAAATATGCAACATTAAAAATGATAGGTTTCAGGAAAAATAACGCATCAAATAATTTCAGAACAATTTACACATATTTTACCGGGGAAAGTTCCTTCACTGGCCAAAAGATCCTACCCCAAAAAGATAAAGGGCAAAAAACGCTCTTCAAATACAAAAAGCATCGGTTACTCACGTTTTTCTTGATGAGAATACGTATATTTTTTTTTCGGTTGTCCGGGGATATCCGCCCCCGCCCTCCGAAAATATTGAAAATGTATCAATAATATGCATATTATAATAAAAATATTCTATTACCTCATGAAAATGGCAAAAATATGAAACTATGCAAATGTATAAAGCCCGGACCCATTGTCTAAATCATTCAAACAGACCCATAATATGTTAAAAGCCTGTTTAAAAATAATTTCTAAAATCTGTAATACAAAAACAACTGCTTTAGTCAACAATATCAATATGTAGTAAAAGGTGACTGGGATAGAGAGGTGTTGAAAGGCAAAAGAAAAGTAAATGTTTACCGCCAATTATCTTTTTATATTGCACAATCTATCACGGTTTCTTTTAAATTTTGTATTTTATCCCAAATAATTAATTTATTATGAATAATTAATATCAATCACACACTTTAATGTTTATGTTATTGTACTAAATAACAAAAAAATATGGGTAAAAAATTATAAATTGATATTTTTGATAAATTTTAAACCTAAAAATGTGTGTTATTAAAGGCTGAATTTAGATAAAATAATTTTTAATAATAAAGTTAAAACACAGGGTGTAATTTATTTGATGACAAAAAATACAGGATATGATTCCTTAGCCAATCGCCGGATCCGGAAATACAGGATATGATTTCTTAGCGATTTTGCCATGCATCAAAAGGCTTTTATTTTTTAAACGAAAACCGTTTGTCGTACGGAAAAATATCAGAAGACCAAAGTAAATGAGTATTTTAAAAATAATGATTCGAAAGAAGAAACAGTGGCGTACAACTTATTCCTTAAAAAAATCAATACAAATTTTGTTCGAACGACACTATTAACTTTTACAATAACAAATATATTATAATGGTCCCAAAAGTGTACCAAATTTTGTGAAAATATTTTGAAATGGTAGGAAAGTTATGATAAAAAATGCATTTTTTTCTAAAAGCTTTTAAGATTTTAATGAAATATAACCACAGTGCACTTACGATTTTTCTATAATATTTTTTTTTATAGATAATTTCATCAACTACATTTTCGTGCAAAAATCAAATATCTTCGACTCATCCTTCCTGAGATATCTAATCTTGTGCAAAATTTTTCAAACATTCTATAGAGCGGCGGACCTCACTTGTGACCCTATTTAATAAGTGATTTTTACAGATTATTATTTGTTTGGACCTTTTAGTTACGCCTCTGCATAAGTCACCAATAAGTTAATTCACGATTGTGTAAAACACGACACTGACTTCCATAATGCACCAAATAAATCTAACAAATTTAAGTCACTACGGTTAAAAAAAGAAGAAAAACATCATAATTTACCCGAATCATTAAAAAATAAATCAGTGGTTTTTAATCCACTTAAAAACACAGATACGTTTCTTTTTGTACGCTTTGGAAAATTGGGCGTCTCGTTCCTTTTTCTAATGGATTTCAATTTCGCGTGGCAACCGACGATAAAGTCCGTAAAATATGTTAATAAAACGTTTTTCTTGGGAAAAGTAGGGTGGGTGAAGTGGTTCTTGCTTTTTCGCCTGAGTGCAGTGGTGCAGGAATAGGTAAGTAACTACCTTTTAATAAAAGACTGTTTAAGAATATTTTAGGTAAAAATATCTAAAAAGAAAGAAAAGTTTGCTTATAACTAACGTTAAGAGGAGGGAAAAGGTAAAGTTAATTTCGGTGGCGTAGCGTATAGGAAAAAACAGGCGTAGGAGAAGTCGTATCCGCGAAATAGGCCTGTTTGCGACCGGCTCATCTGCGACCAATCATTAAAAAGCAATAAAACCGACCTACAAGGGACCTATGTATTTAAATAAAAGTGAACCATAAGCATTGTTGCCAAGTTGTTCATAAACTTTCCCATACAGTTTTTTTCTTTTTGTGAAATATTCTAAAAAGTAAAAAAATTGTAGATACATTTATAATATTATTTATTTATTGCAAATAAAGGCCTACAAATTTCCGTAAATGTAAAATACAAGAATATTGTGGCGAGCCGTGGTGCAGGGGCTTACGTGCCAGCCTCTTACCGCAGCGATCAGGGTTCGAATCTCGGAATCGGACATCTGATTTTTAATTGCTCGTCACCTTACTCACAGTTGACAATGGCAAACCACTGTGTAGTATTCTGCCATTCCTAGATATAAGTTATTTAAAAATAACGTCCGTGGTAGCACTACCGAGTGTCTAAAAGGTGCTGTGAAATGCAAAAATTGCATGTTTCAGTGCTTGGATAATGTCGACGGAACACGATAATAATGGGTTAAACATTCAGTTACCCGGCACTTACGGTACACTGGTATTTAGGCATAAGCCTTCGTGAGATGTCATAAAGATAAAAAAAAAAAGAAAAAAATATACGTATTGCAATATATGTATGTGTGTATTCGTCCTGGGTTTAATTAAGGAATTAAAAAAGGAGTTACTTACCAGAACTAACCATTCGCGTGTATTAGTCTATAAAATACAAGAATATACGTTTTGCAATAATATTCACTTTTATAATATAATTTCTACTTTAGTTCTTATTTTTGTCTGGCTTATACTGCAACAAAAACTTTCAGTTAAGAAAAAAAATGTATAATGTAATGAAATATCTGTGCGTCTTAAATTTATTGTATTCTAGACCCACCAGGTACAAAAATGGGATTTGCAAAAATTCGGTCGCAGATAGGCCGATACCATATCCTCGAGGCTTTTGTTGATAAAGGCAGCAAAAAAGTAAAGGACAAAACAATCCCCATCTTTAAATATCGACTTTCCTAAATGCTTTAAAACATGTTCAATGTACTGCCTTTTCGTTGACCTTGCAGGCTATAGCGAAAACTAAAAGAGATAGAACAAATCTGATTGCACAATCTTTATCTTGATTTTTAAAACAAATTTAGTAAATTGGCTAGCTTGATTCGTTTTGAAGATACAGTGTTTTTCAAATTTTGTCAATTTGGCCAAGCACATGTAACTCGATTGAAATTAGAGATAGAAAAAAATATGTTAATGGGAAAGTTCCAGGGATTTTTACGTAAAATTCAGTGGCGTTTTACTTATGTTTTAAAGTTATAATACAAATATGGGTTTTTTATTAGAACACCCTGTATACTTTATCAGAGGTGTAAAGGTGTCGTCAAAAGCTATAAGAATTACTACATTTGATATATTTATATACCCGTTGCAAAGATATTTTAAAGACGTTTAAAAAAATTTATTTGATATATTTATCTGTTATAGTTTTGGAAATTTGACCATATAAATCTAAAAATATTAGATACACACAATAAGATTTGATAGCTGTTACAGAAAATCATTTTAAATGTGGCAAATTCTTAAAAGTCTTTAAAATGGTGACAAAATATACAGGGTATTTTATTGTAATAGTAACTATAACAAATTAAATATAATTAATGTGGTATTTTTATGGCCTCTAAGAAGACCATTCTATGGGTGATAATATATACAGGGTTTTCCCTAAAAAACAACCTTGTGTTAAATTAATTTAAAATAAAAGTCAACGGTAAAAAATATAGGTACACCCCTAAATTCTATGTAAAAATACGTAAAACTTTTCTATTTACATTTTTTCTTCTATCTCTAAAATCAAGCGGGTTATAAGTGCCTGGCCAAATTGACATTCCGCAATCAGATTCGTTTTATTTCTTTTAGTTTTCGCTATATCCTACAAGGTCAATGAAAAAGCGCCACCCTGTACACATGAATAAAAACACCAATTTTATTTAAAATTATTTATAATTACAACAAACCACTAACGAGGAAATACATTTAATAAAACCACAACGCGAAAAATCGGTAAAGCTGAACGAATTTTTGTAACAATTTCATAATACTTCTCCTTGGGCAGTAATAGGTCCACTCTCACCATTTCGCATGGAAGTCGAAAGTAGATTTGGCTTCTAATGTTACCAATTTTTGACCGAAATCCACTCTTACTTTTAAGAATCGGTATAGTTTTGTTACTGTATCTATTTTAATGACTTTAATGTTGGTAAAAGTTGTCTAATTTATTATTCGGTATGCACTGAAATAGATAGGTGAACAGGCAAAAATGTAGTTAAATGTAATGCTGATATATAAAATGCCAAACCTAGACTATGAAAACAAAAATCTGGAAAATTTATACCTACAAGACAATAAATTAGAGCAGTAAGAAATTGTTTTAGGCAGTACGATACATTTTCAGTATCTGCAACATTATTTCAATGCTTTTATAGGAAACCTACGTTTCATATAAAAATTTCAGAAACTAAACACCGTAAGCTATTGTCCATCGTTTACATGCTGAGTTTTTTTAGTTTCTTGCTAGTTATTTTTTATCCTTTATAAATGTCTGGCCACACATAAGCGCAACAAGCCCGCAGCGTAGCGTAGCTAAGCCGCGTGTCTCGCTTGTGAAATGTAGGAAAAGTTCCGAAAAATGTTTTCTATTTTAGGTCTAAAGATACAACTGCTTAACAAAATAAGGAAATATTTTTACATAATATGTATTAGTAGAAGAGGTAGTGAACCCTTTTAGTAACGTTAGACCTGTAAGGCTAGAAATTTGTATAGTGATGAGTCATAGCATCCTAAGTACAATAATTATCACCTGGCAAGCATCAGCCTTGCATATCATCTCCTGTATATTTTTGAAAGTTCAAAAAAAAAAAAACAAAAACTTGGCGCTGTAAGCTTGAAATTTCTCTAGGAATAAGTTTATTCATAGTAAAGGTTGAAAAAATTGACAGGCGTTTTCGATGAGCACAAGTACCTGCCAGGCGAACTGAAAGGTGTAATATACAGTGGATATCTGTAATGTCCCCTTCTTTTATTTTTTTACGGATCTATTTAAAAAAGTTAAACTTTGGAATATGAAAACTATCAATAAATACTATATTTTAGAGTAAAATTGACAGATGAAAATTTCAAGATGGCGGCTGGCCGCCATATTGGAAAAAAGTTAAATGAAAAGGGGGGTCTTGTGGCAAAGTATTTTAAAGCTCCTGATGAGTACTTTATTACCCTTAAATATAAAGTCAATACCTTTACCAAATACAAAATGGCAGAACTTTAAAAATTACCTAAATACCCAATTTGGTTGGCCATATTTCCAAAACTAATTAAGTTAGATGCACCTAATGTGGTGTTTTCTTAAAGCTCTTTAAAATATTTTTTTAATAGGATTTATCCTAAAAAATCTCAAGCTTACAGCGCCAGTTTTTTTATTTTTTTAAATTTTAAAAATATACAGGGTGATGATGTGTAGGGCTGATGCTTGCCAGGTGATGACAGTCGTACTTAGCATGCTATCACACATCACTATACAAACTTCCAGCCTTACAGGCAAAACGTTACTCGAAGGGTCCACCATAGCTCTGGGACTATATTGAAATGCGTGTAAAATGCTCTATATGCTGACCTTGCAGAAACTCCTGACATTGGATTACGAGTTTCGTAAAAACATAAATATAATCAGGGTCACGGACAAAAACTGAAAATGTTGAAAAGATTGGGTTAGAGAATTTAGAAAGCATATTCAAGAAATAACATAGTCTCGAGAAACCTATATAGACCAAGACGCTGCTTGAAATTAGTGTTTTAGTTAAGAACAACCTGGTTACTAGAAGCCTTATGCTCCCTCACTATTTAGTTTATTTTATTATTGCTCAACTATCTGTATAATATATCGTGCACCTACAGATATCAATACAATTTTAGATATACACAGAACGAGACCGATTCATACATCAATAAACAATACTCTGTATAATACGTATAACATCAACGCAAAACTGCCACACGCATATATTAATCCAAAATCATCATTCGGTTGACAAGGGGGTAAAAGGGTTACACAAAGGGATAGGGATAAATTTGGGGTAAATCATGTAGCGAAACGGGGATAGAATTGCGTCGCCATAATTGTATATCACCGCATTTTGGGTATACCGAGTGACAATGAAAATATGATACAAACCAGTACTTTACCGCTACTAATGGATACTTTTGAGATCATTTAAAATCCACATAAAACAAATTACGCAAAATAATATGGATTTTCTTTAAAAATATTTTAAATTTGAAACAACTTTTCTTAAAGGAAAGCAATATTTTTGCTCCAAGAAATTACATTATATTCTTATTAAATGATGGCATTCTTACTATACAGTGCATTTCTTTAATGTCCCCTCCTCCCTTTATTTTTTGAACGGATTAGTTTACAAAATAAAAACTTTGGTATCTATATGAAATTGATGCATAAATACTATATTTTAGTGTGAAAATGGCAAATGAAAATTTCAAGATGCCGGCTGGGGGCCATCTGGAGGAAAAAAATTAAAGTAAAAGAGGGGCCTTCTGACACATCATTTTAAAGCTCCCGATAAGTTCTTTATAACTCTAAAATATAACGGCAATATCTGTGCCTAATACAAAATGGTGGCATTTTAAAAATTACCTAAATACCTGATTTGGATGGAAATATTTCCGAAACTAATAAAGTTAGATGTACTTATTATGTAGTATTTTCTAAAAGCTCTTTAAAAGATATGAAGTGTTTTAATAAAAAAATCCATACTTTTTTCTAGCCTGTATTTTATTACCCCTATCGTCATTAAAAAGATATTTTAAAAAGCTTTACGAAAATAACTACATTAGGTACATGTAACTTTATTAGTTTCGAAAATATGGCCCTCTAAATCAGGTATTTAGGTAATTTTTAAAGTGCCGCAACTTTGTATAAAGTAAAGGTATTGACTCTTTATTTTTAGGGTTATAAAGTACTAATCAGGAGCTTTAAAATGATGTGCCACAAGAGCTTTCCCGCCCAGCTGCCATCTTGAAATTTTGATCCGTCAATTTTACTCCTAAATATAGTATTTATGGAATAATTTTACATCTTAAAGTTTTACTTTTTTAAATTGATCCGTTCAAAAATAAAAAGGGGGGTATAAAAGAAATGCCCTGTATATTCTTTAAATATGTACATATTTTTTAAATAAAACACAATTTTCTCTTAAGTAAATAATAAGCGCTATTTAAGAAATCCTATGCTTACAGGAAAACTAAAATATCTTTAGCCAAGACAAAGTAATATTGCTAGTCTGTGATTAAAACAAATTCAAGTTTAAATAATCGCATCGAGAAAATAATATCTACACATAAAGCAATAATATTCTTAAATTCAAAAAATTATTTTTACTTGAGTGAATCCATTTTTATGCTTGTGCTATTAATATATTTTTAAAAATATCATTTCCAAATAATAAGAATATATTCTTTTTGTTGCATACAACTTACAACGTGTCTTGAGTCAAAACAAATTGATTTGAATTAGGACATTTCTTTTTGTGTGTCGGAATATATTTCTTAACTGCCAAGGGCGAATTTTAAGGGTCGGTTTTCACAATAAAATATTATTAAATATAAATCATGTGCTAGTATCGACTGGGACAAAAGAAAAATTAACGATACTGTGAAAGATATCATTCATAGTGATAAAAAATATATTGTGAAAGTTAGAGAGCGCGAGATATTAATATGATAAAGTCTATCATCGTAACTAACAGTTTTTTGACAACAATTTTTTTTTAATACAATACCCAAAATTTTACTATCACACATTCTTAAAGAAAATTAAATTTTCCACAAAAAGCCTCTCTTCGTTAAGTGTCGTCAATTGAGCCCTTTCCATATAATCGGGCTTTGAACATTGAATACATTATTTTTTTAAATTTGTTTTATTAATACAGCGTGTCTCGAAAGTTCTTTAACATTAACATTACGAAAAAAGTGCGTCTTTATAAGAAGTCCTGCTTGATGAGAATCTACATTTTCACAAAAATAACTGTTTGCTAAATGTACTTGTGCTTAAAAATACTTGTTTCAAATATTATGCGGGTATTTCCTAGCTACGGTACAAAACTTTAAATAGTAATGTCTTAAGTCTTATTAAAAAAAAGTTCCTATAAACATATGTCCGACGTTGCTGCGTTTCTAAGTTATAGGGCGTTAAATTTTTTAAAAGTCTGTATTTTATAAAGATCCTAAATACCCTTAAACCGATTAAAATTTGGCACCTATGTTTGACGTAATAAAGGGCTTGTAAAGCTCTAACTAGATTGACCTTATTAAGCCCAGTGGCGTCTCAGTGGGCACCACAGCCAATATTGATTGAGAAAAATGTACGCCACTAGCATTTTCTGTAGTTTGTTATATTTTTTCCTATAAAGCAACTAAATTTACAACTTTTTTGTGTCATATATTTTCTATGTATCTGGCTTTGTATTTAAAATAATAATGACGCTTTGTATCTCAGACACAAGGCAACTTCGGATGCATTTATAGGAACTTTTCTTCATAAAATAGCATAAGTAATTACCCTTTAGAATTATGTACCTTAGTTAGGAAATACTCTGTAATTTAACACGAAACAAACCTTTTCTGGGCCACCCTGTACATTCAACATAGAAATGTTTTTATAAAAATGGATTTTCTCATCAAGCAAAACTTCCTTTAAAAGTATACATTAGATTCATTTAAATATTCATATTTGTAGTAGTAATTAAGTAACAAAAATCCAAACTCAAAAACAAAATTAACAAAAAAAAACGGTTTGTAGTTTAAAATCATGTAGTTAATTTTTTAAAAACATTTCTTCTGGGTTGTCTTTAAATGGACAATTACTTTTTTAAAGTTAACATGTAAGACAGCTTTTTGTGCTTGATCGATAATGTTAAGATCCACAGAATGACTTCTCCGGATACTATAATTTAACTTTAAAACTTACGTTAAAAAACAAAAAATTAAAAATGTTGCAGAAAATACTTTACTTAGGTATAGGGCAATAATGAAAAAATAAAATACAGGGTGTTCTATTTAAAATAAGAAAGTTTTAGAGGTTTTAATTTTTCTAAGTTTTCAAATAGTTCAATGTTGAAAGCCAGATTATATAAAAACGATTTATTTAGCAACAATTTACAAAGAGATCTTTTTTGTAAAAAAAAAATATTTTCTTTAAAAATGTGTGTTAGTAAAATAATTTAAATCAATGACTTGCAACCTCTGCATAAAAAAATATTGTTTTCAAAGAACTGTAAGTCGCGATGATAGACTTCATAATATTAATATTAGGGACTCAAACATTTCGACAATATTATTTTCTTTATCATCATGAATAATATTTTTACAATATCGTTTGAAAAAAATAGGTTTTAAGGTCCAATCTAATGTAGTATATGCCCATTGTTCGTTCCGTTTCCTCACCATTTTCAAACCTTTACGTTTAAGACAGTGTACAAAACAAAATTAACGGAAAGTAATCTTGAAATATAATGAGAATAGAGCTAAGGAAAAAAGAAACCTTTGATTCTAATCTAAACAATTATTATTATACCTTGTTTAAACATAATTATAATAATGTGCTCTTGCTTTCTTCTACATTAAAATTAAAAATTTAATATGATTTCATATTCATCCGTCAAATAACATCACAATATACGAACCATGTGATATTGACGATTTTGTTGCCAATGGAGAGCGGGGGTGTTTTAGAATCAGAGCGATGTAGAAGGGGTGGTACAATTAGGGTGATGTAGTAACGAAGCCCTGATCATTTTTTAATGTATTCCAAAAATTGAGTTAAATACAATTTATTTTTTTAGGAAAATGCAGGAAATAAATAAACAAGCTTTTCATCTTTCACTTGTAACAAGTGGTTGGAGAAATCAGCAGTTTTAATTCTATTTTAATAAGTATTAAAACCGCTAACGTAAACAAAACTTCCTAAGCAATAAGCCAACATTATTATTGTAAATCAACAAATAACTTGATTGTTCCAATATGAAATTTAGCTTAATAACAGCTATATTTGCAGAGTAACAAATTATCGTACCAAAGAGTCCACGTGAAAAAAAACACTTTCAGGATTGACTCACAAATAATAAAGTTTTCAATTAATATTGTGTTATAAAAAGAGATAGAACAAATAAAAAATAAGGCTAATCGTTTGCTCATATGCTGCCGCCACACATTGGGTGAACTTGTAGCCGAACTATTTGTCGAAACATTTGGCAAACTATTTGTAAGCAAGCGGACTTGAGAAAAATTGAGAAAATTAAGACGAATATAGAGGAACTACCGATCCACACAATGATTGTTTGCCAAAAGTTTGTCGTAGTTGGCCCAATGTCTGGAGGCGGCATAAAATATAGGACTCAAAAGATGACTTTCTTTACAAATATTAAATGATTTAAATTCCTGCATTACTTTATTATAAAATACCCTGATATGGTAAGTTATTGACATAAGGTCAATAATTAAGTTATCTGGTGTTTTTATATTTCTTACACTTGACTACTAGGTTCAAGCAAAATGGTTCATTGGTCGACTCAAAAGAGCTAAGCACGTTTGGACATATTCTAAAAGCTACCTAAAATGTTTTGGATTTTAAAAGTGGGATAGGGATTCCTTTTTAAATTTTTAACAAGAATTATGGTTAATCCAGAATATTAAAAAGAAGTAAGTTTAATGCGAAGCGAATTTATGGTGTTTTCGTTTGATAATGAATAATTTTCAAAAATGGATTAGACACCACCATAAGTAATTTTTGTTATTAAATTTATTATAAATTTTATTTACTTATTGTACTACCCAATTAAATAAATATACATACTGCTCGTAACCTCGCACCCTAACGAAAGTTTACTAACACTAAGTAACCTATTTTTCCAGTTTGTTTGAAGGTGGTAGACAATGTTATGTTTTCAATAATACTACTTTCTTGGACTTCCATTGTCTTTTATTTTTAACTGATACACGACGTTTCGGATGGTCTCTATCTCCAACTGTTTTCCAGTGATAACTAAAACTACCCTTACGAAACTAAGACTTATACCTGATCAGCTAAATAATATAACACATAAGCAATGCGACGAAAAGATACAATTTAACGTGAATACCGGCGTGTAAACATTTCGTATTAGATGATTCATCATACATCCTTTGTTGTTGCTTTACTGGCCGATATACCCGATTCACCGAAGCTTCAACGATTTTTCAGGGTTCAACAACGCCTGACAGATACTTAGTATGCCGATACTAGGCTTGCTAAATATGAACTTATTGTTTAAAATCACAGCAGCTGTCTAGTATCAACATCCCAAACGTTTTTTTTTTAAATATTTAACACACCGTAGTTCAAAAACTAAGACGTTTAGGACATATGTTTATATAAAGTTTTTTTCCTGTTTTCTATTGTAGAATCGCCCCTTAAAGTTTGTCGGTTGAGTTACTGGACACCCTATATGTATGTAGGTAATTTGATTGAAATTGATGAAAACGTGGATGTCTATTGGTGCCTAAACGGTGAGGTTTATCAACTTCAATAAGGAGTACCTTATTTTTAAGTTTTTGATTGTCTATAAAATGGCGTCCCCAGCTTTGCGATATCTGTCAAAATAAAAAATTTATGATGTAAATAAATTTTAAGTTTTAGGTAAAGTGCCCTCTGGCGGTACTTAAAAAAGTAATTTTATCTTAAAATTTTAGAATCTGAAAAGCTCGATTTGTGTGCTAAATATCAACTGGATTGGTTAAAAAATAAATACAATATGGCGAAAAAACCAAAATAAAAATTGAACTTTGACAGCTTGTAACTCGAAAACGAATGACATTTAAAAAAAATTAATATGAAGCTTTACCCTTATTTTGTCAAGTAAAATCACCCCCTTAATATCGTGATGGATTTTTGAATCACCCTGTATAAGTCCTAGTTTCGTAAGAGTAATTTTAATTATCACTTGAAAACGGTTGGAGATAGACACCATCCGAAACGTCGTTTATCAGTTAAAAATAAAAGACAATGGAAGTCCGAAAACGCTGTATTAGGTATTGATTTTTTAGATTTCGCAATAAAGCAAGCTTTTTATGTAAAGTAATGAATTACTTTGAAAAAAAAATAGATTTCAAAGCTAGATTTCACTCACTTACCTGTTATTTGAATAGGTGAATCTAAACGTAATATCCGCATCTTCATTCTAAAAATAAAAATATAAAGTAAGTATTAATTATTAGGTTAAAAATTTAATACATAATATTTTTAAAAATATTGCAAAATTTGACTGTACTTTTTAGAATAAGTTGAAGTGGCTTTAACTTGTTTCTCAAAACGAAAAATAGATAATAGGGGAATAAAGGAGGCTAAAAAGTGAAATAGCCATAACGCATGTTTTTTACTGGTGGTTCCCAGTAGCCAAAAAAACTAATCTTTTTTATTTTTTCCGACTTTTATTTATTCCGAATAATTTAGTAGGGTCCGCGCGTTAGTAAAGAGGCCACTCATTTTCTGCGCAAAATCTCCTCTTATTCCCTCATCCCATATTTAAAATGTTATTTATTTTTTTAAATCTTTAAAAGTCCTACTCTCTAGGTAACGATACGAAGCCCTGAAAACCGCGATTGAAAGAGAGTTACAGAAGATTTCCCGTAGATAATGATGACGTCGGTGGCCTCTTTACTAAACGCGCGGACTTTACCACACCTCGCATACAAACATTTAAACCATGAACATATAATATATCTACCACACACACAGGGTGATGAATCTTAAGTCGGCACATTTGCTAACTTTTTATTATTTGAGATATGAAGTCGGGTAAATTGGTAAAGTAATATTATTTTTTCCGCTGATTAACGCGCAGCCAACAGAAAAATAATTGAACATAGGATTTTCGATTTATTGCAAAAACTTTTTAAATAGACCATTCTGTATATTATATCACTGTTCAAATGATCTATTAAAGAACTTTAAAAAAATTAATACGTAATGTATCCATTTTTTTAATAGTTTTGCAAATATGGCCATTATCAGAAATTTGATAGTAAACTGGCACTTTTAAAATAAAACACCCTGTACAGCCTAGAGCTGTAAATATAATGGAAATTTAACATAAATTTTAGATTTGGATGGACATATTGCTAAAACTATAAGAGAAAGACATATCAAATGTGATATTTTCTAAAATCCTTTTAATATATGTAGTTAATGATTATGCAATATACAGGGTGTTTTATTTAAAAAATACCAGTTTGCTATCAAATTCCTGAAGATGGCTATATTTCCGAAACTACTAAAAATTGAATTTATTACTGTCGACTTTTTTAAAGCTTTTTAATAGATCTTTCTAATAAATGATAATATAATATACAGGGTATTCCATTTAAAAAAAGGAACAATTTTTGCAATAAATCAAAAACCCGATGTTCAATTATATATTTGGTAGCACGTTAATTAGCAAAGAAAATACTAAAACTTTAGAGACTTAGACTTTGTATCTCCAATAATAAAGACGTTAGCAATAGTGCCGACTTAAGTTTGATCACCTTGTGGAGGTAAAAAAGCCTCGAACAATGTTCCAGTCACAGCAACTTGACCTCATTAGACCATGCATTTAACGAAAAATTAAAAAACGCATTATCCTTATCAATACATAACTTGTTAACAATCTTTTTACACACGATCGCCCCTTTAAAAAGCAATTAAAATGAAAAAACTCGGATACACTCAGTTGTTTACTGGTTGTAATGAATTAACTACATTTACAAAAATTACATCACTTAGCACATTACACAGGTGATTGTTTAATAATAATTATTGTTTCCGCAACCTTGAGTCTAAGTAAAATATCATTAGCTTTACTACAATTAGTGAAGGTATCCTTTTTTCGTTTGGTGTCACTGAATTAAAAATTTGAAAGGATTATGTTAATATATGTCGATTATAATATGTATGGGTAATTCTCAATAAATAGTAACACTAAACAAGGTTTTTTAAAATGTTTCTTGTTGTTAGTGATACCACATTTGACTTATCTATATTTAATAGTTTTCGAAATATGACCACTTAAACCTAAAAAATAGTAGATGTAATTTCCATTATACCTACATACGGCACTAAGCTAAGAATTTTGATGTAATGAAAATTATATCCAGATTTAAATGGCCATATTTCCAAAACTATAAAATATAGATAAGATTTTTAAAATACCTTTTAATTGATGATACAACATACAGGGACACATGGTGTTGCATTTAAAATAAAATTAACCTTTTTGTTTTTCTTGAGTTTTGAATGTTCCTTTGTTCCTTTTTATAAAAAAATCTCAAAACACCTAAAAATGGTGCAAATTTTCTCCAATTCTCACCGTTTTTTGCAATTTATTCAATTGGAGGGTGTACGGCCTAAACTGTGTTAAAATTCCGGATTCAGCGCTGAACAAAAACTTTTTTGTGCACCTGGCCCATGTATATTAAAAAAATCAACAGACGCGACCTATCTAGGGGCATGTTTTTTGACCCGCTGAACTCAAATTTAAAATTAGTTTAGGCCGTACACATTTCAATTTTAAGTAAATTGCGAAAAACCGTAAGAAATAGCAAAAATTTTCAGCAATTTTTTTACGGTTTTCTTCAATTTACTCGAAATGGGGACCTGTACGGCCTAAACTGACTTGAAATTTGAATTCAAAATGTCACAAAACATACCCGTAGATTGGTCGCCTACGGTGCACATCAAACTTTTTTTGTGTGCCGGTGTAATTGATAAAAAAGTATGAAACTTATATACATGGCGTTTTTTTCTATCCTTCTTGGGTATAGTTAAAAGTGGGTAGCAAAATATAAATAAAAACCCTCTACATAAATTAAAGTGTGATTATGTCGATAATTTTTAAAAAAGAACGTTCTATAAATATGTATTCTCCCAGACTTTGCAGTCCGTGTGTCAAATGTGAATTCAATATTTAGCATAAAATAATTGTTTATTACTCTCTCTCACCCTTTTTTAATACATACAGAGGGTTTGGGAATACCCCGCTTTAGTGAATTTATACTCGATTCAAGGTAAACAATAACTTGTCAATTATGGTTTTAAACAAAAAAAGTTGCTCTTTCGGAGAACTACTCATATGATAATTCTACCAGTTATGTTTTTTTCTAATCATAATTTGGTTTTTCAACACTTCTTTGTTTTTCTTGAAGGTTTTTGGACAGTGATGTCCTTGTATTTATTTGCAAATGACGGTTAAATATAGAATTGAACTAATTTGATTTATTCCTAACATAAATGTAATGTGACAAGACAAAATGTCTTAATATCATGAATAAAATAATAATACATGTTAACCAACTTCAAAAAGAGAAAGTTCTGTATATGACTGACCGGGTGGTGCATCGCCAGACTGGCCATAGGAAATTCCATATAAATTTTGAGACCTTCAAATATTGGCTCCCCATTGATTTTACAACAAAATTGTATTATACTATTTTGAAGATGTTGATAAGAGAAGCTCACATATTATATTTCGTTATTTTTTAATAACTCAGATAAAAGTTATTTAGGAAAATCTTTTATAAAATCGTTGCATTCCCGATACATACCTTACTACCACCACTAATAAGTAAAATGTCTTGTTGATTTCTTAATTAACGTTTCACTTTCTATTAGTTATTCATTACGGTATTTATCAAGTATGCAACGATATAATAGATTTTCTTAAATAACTTTTAATTGTTAAACTTAAGTTTTAAAGATGACCGCAAAAGCCTTACATAGTACCACTTTTAATTGTCTTATTAGAAAATAACAAAATTTGATGTGTAAGCTTATCGTAATAAAGACTTCAAAATAATCTAATATTATTTTGTTTTCAAATCAATAGAAAAGCCAATATTTAAAGGTATCATCCTAAAGCCAGTATAGCGATGCACCAACCGGTATATTTCTTTAATGCACGTTCACCGATTACCGCGTTAATTGTGGAGAGTTTTTTAAAATTATTTCTAATAGGGCACTTTCGAGGTGGTCCCATTAAAATAAAGTCAGGATCTGATGGTCAAATTCTGTGAAAATCAAGAGAAAAGTTTAAATTTTAAAGGCACATACAGGGTTTTCATTTATAACCAAGAAGGGTAGAAAAAAACGTCCTGTATGCGTACTTTTTTATCTATTATCTTTTGAGCATAAAAAATAAAACAAATTAACATAAGAAACTCAAGAAAAATGAAAAGGTCAAGCTGTTTTAAATGGAACACCCTGTATATAATGTCACAATTAAAAAGGTATTTTAAAAGCTTTACAAAAATACCACATTTGATATATCTATACTTAATAGTTTTGTATAATTATTATTATTATTATTATATAAAAACTGTATTGGAATTTACATAAATGACCATTTTTTCAAAAGTAATAAAGATAAATATATTAAAGGTTGTATTTTTGTAAAGCTTTTGAAAAGATCTTTTAATGGTGACAAAGAACAAAAAGTTTAGCTCTTCATTTTTCCTGAGTTTTTGATGAACATTTGTTTCTTGTTTTATGCTTTAAAGATATGCATCATATTACATGAAAAAGTATATATATATACTTTTATACAAGACGATTTTTTCTATTCTTCTTTGTTAGAGTTAAAAGTGGGTGAGAAAATATAAAGAAAAACCCTATACATATATTTCTTATTCCTTCTAAAAGAACTAAATGATAATACTAAAAAATAAATAACTTACATGATTTATTATTTTTAGTGTATTTTTGTTTTGAGTTCGGTTAGTTAGTTTGCTTTAACATAGATATTTTAATACATTAATAAGGGTAAACACTTATTTATACACAACCCAGAAAATACAAAAATAACAACTACAGAATAAAATTTAACAAACTATTTATTTTATAACTTAAATTTTAAGAAGACAATAAGTAATTAGATTTTAGCTAAGCTTCCCATTTTCCATTCAATTTATATTTGAAAGTACACTAATTATTTATAAAGCAGAAATAGAATATTTACAAAAACTTAATGTTTTGGGAGATCCAGTCAAATATATTATAATTTTTTGAAAATTAATAATAAATTTTATTCATACATTGATTGGGTATATTCAGATATGAAGTAATACAGCTTGGTCTTTGTCATAAGTCCATTGTATACTTAAAGAGAGAAAGTCTCATGCACAATAAGAGAAAATTTTGGGCCCTGTTTATTACTTATTACCAACTGCCCACACAAATACTCTGCGTAAAACGATAAATAATTTCTGAGTGTCGACATTAAAACAATGAAAATAGTAAGTATTTTGTCATACATAGGTCGAGACAAGGCAAAAGAAAGCGAGGTTGTCCCTGTTTGGATTAAAGTTCACACGTGTTGCAATATCTCTTAATTTTGTTTGACAATTAACTGCTTAAAAGGTAAGGTCATTAAAGAACTAAATGAATTTTCTTCGAAGGTTTACACGCTGCACAGTGCAGCGATCTGTGGACAAAAACCTAATTTTTGTTGTTTTTTTTATTATAGGTAATATTTTTAGTAAAATTGATAATAAATTGACCAAATTATCATATCCTAAAATTATAGATTTTTATGTCCAAGCATCATTGAAATTTATAGCTTTAAAGTATAGAGAAATTGTAGATAACATTAGATTAGATTAGCTTGGAGGTGTATTGTAATCCTTTAACACTGCAACCAGTTCAGGTTTATTGTGTATCCTCCATCCATATGTTAAAGCACGCTATCCAAGCCGGTCTCTTTAATGAGACTCCATAATCTTGAAACTGGCTCCTTGGTAAATGTTGCTGCTTTAGGTTTTTCCTCACCCAGCCTTGCAAACCGCAGACGACAAAGGGCTTCGCAATAGCACCATATGTGTTCTGCGGTTTATTCTTCTTCCTGGCAGAACCTGCATAGGTTTTCTTCTGCCAGGCCTATTGTTTCCTGGTGTTTAATTAGTCTGCAGTAACCTGTTAGTTGAACCACTATAATTCTTAGTGCCTTCCGGTTGTAATTCAGAAGGTCTTTCGTAAATCCAGCGAGTATACCTTTATGAATTTTTTCGTCTGACGTTGTCCTGGTGTTCTTCTCCACCAGTCTTGGCATTCCCTCATGATCCACAATCTAAAAGATGACCTTCCTTGGCATGACGGATAACACAGTAGGGCTCGGGGCCTACCATTGCCCTGCCTGCACCCTCCTTTGTCAGTTTATCGGCTTCCTCATTGCCCTGGTGGCCCTCATGTCCTGGTACCCAGGCAATAGTTAGTTTGTTGGACGCACCCACCTCTTCCAGGGCAACGCAGTCCTGCACCTGATCCTGTCCTATGATATGACTCTGGCCTTGTTTGAGACGGTATTGTACCGCTTTCACTTCACCTTGTATCAATATGTGAAAGGGCGGTAGGTTAAGCAGCACTTCTAGAGCTGCAGTAGGGGTCGATTTCATGGCCCCCGTAATACATAGAGAAGCGAGTCTTTGTATACTTTGTAGTTGCCTTATTGCCGTCTTTTGTAGCGTCTTTGCACCCCCGGCAATTGAACCATAGGTTACCATTGGTCTGACGACCATTTTATATAACCATAGGTTCAGCTTGGGTCCCCAATTCTTTCCCCAAAGTCTACGGCATCTACCTAGGGTAGTTTTTGCCTTTTGAGTAACTTTGCTTAAGTGTGGTGCCCAGGTCAGTTTTTGGTCATAGATGACTCCTAAATATTTAACCTCTTTTGAAAAAGGGATTTCCACTCCGTTGAGCCTGGAGGGTCTTAGTCCTTCCAGTGTCCTTCTTTTTGTAAAAGGGACGGTTATCGTCTTATGAGGGTTGACTGAGAGTCCCTCCTGTTTGCACCATTTGTCAACGATATCTAAGGCCTTCTGCATTCTGCCTGATATGTGCTCTAGATGACCCCCACTGACAACAATGGCGAGGTCATCAGCATACCCCAGGCAGTTATACCTTTCACGAGTCAATTTGTCCAGAAGTTCATCTACCAGGACTGCCCAATATAATGGCGATAAAACACCTCCTTGAGGGCAGCCCCTTCCCACTTTAGCCTACATTGTTAATGTGCCTAAGGTGGATCTGATGACCCTGTTTCTCAGGCCGGTTTCGATCCAGTTGCAGATCGTGTCAGGGATACCTTTTTCCTTAGCGCATTCATAAGTGAAACAGTTGGTACGTTGTTGAACACGCCTTCTATATCCAAGAATGTAGATAACATAATAACACTTAAATCAGTTACGATTTTGCCTAAATACCAAGACTTTTCACTAAAATAACTTTGTTTTTTATGATGAAGGCGAAAAATACATGTAAATTTCTAAATAACTACATTTCAGAATCTAAATATTTAATGCTCATTAATTTGTTTTTCTTATTAAAATAAAATAATGCAGCCAAGCTATAAAAAGTATATTTGTAACTTTTTGGTATTTTAAAGCAAATTTAATGAGGATTAATGCTATCCTACTTCCCTGTTCAAAAAACCAATACAATCCTATAAACCGATAGATAACATTAGAATCTGCAACAAAAACACATTAGGAACCGAGGTTTCTATTGTGCCATTGTCGCAGATTCTAATGGTTTCTATCGGTTCTATGGAATTGTATTGGTTTTTTTCGACAGGGTTAGAATTGCAATTATTTATAAAACTTTTTAAAACATATCGTTTTTACTCTGCAAAAATTACCCACGGTATTTGTTTCGAACCTTGGGTTTCTGCAATAGGGCAAGAAAAAAAGTTGTAATAGAGCTAATTATAAATGCTTTTAACATCCAAGATCCTGACGATACGAAAGTAATAGGTACAACTCGTTAATTATAAAACTTATTTACAGTTCTTGTACATAGTAAGTATAAATCTACCCGAAGTTCAATTATAAATTTATACCCCTAAACTTTTTTCCCTTCTATCCTACAAAATTAACAAAAAATATCAGTTTATTGGGTCTGTAGTTTTTAAATCAATTATTACATTTTTCTGATCTCCTATAATATATGAGCAAAACAAAAAGTATTATATCGTCCAAAGAGCTTTACAAAAATATTATTTTTAATATGTTTATCTTTATTATTTTAGATATATTAATTTTGCCCAACATCCCATAAGCTCGCTGCACTGTGCGCTAGTTCCAAGGTACGTACGGCTCTGCGTACCATCGTGCCGAATAAAACTCATTTTCATATACATAAGGAAGTGTCTCTTGGTCTATATGAAATCACATCACTTTGTTGACATAGCTGTCCTAAGATTATATTAACATTAAAAACATTTCTTCCATGATTTCACCATCAGTTCCTGACTTGGTACCAATAGAACCACCCAGACAGTGCTTATTTTGAATAAACATTTTTAAGATCGGTACAGAATTAACAAAGTAATTGTTGAATATACAGGGTGTTTCCTAACTGAGGCAAGAAATTTTAAGGGCGTATTTCTGGGCAAATTTTATAAAAAAAGTTTATATAAACATATGTCCGGAAATGCTTTGTTTCTAAGATACAGGGTGTTTAACTTTAATAAGAAAATCGGGTTTTGATAATATCTTAAATATGCCTTATCCGATTTTAATAAAATTTGGCTGCGGTATTTGTTAAAATAGAAAGGTAATTCAGTTTTAAAATAATTTTAATTAGTGAGATCAGTGGCGGCGTGGGACGCATTTAAGCTATTATTATTGACAAAAAAATGTACGCCACTGACTTTTTGCAACTTTTATATTTTTTTCAGATTATAGGTGTTTAATCTGAAAATAGAACTTCTTTGCTTTTTTTTTAATTTTTATGTAGCTTGCTTATTTTTTCAAAAAATAAATAAAATCCGCTAAACTGTATAATCCTGGACCCTACAAGAAACATTAGGGCATTTTTGCTTTCAAAAATTACTTAGGTGTTATAACTTTTACTATCAATTTTGTAATAACAACAATATATACTCAATTATATAACGTTAATAACTAGTCTAACAAATCTTACAAAACATTTTGTTAAATTTTTTAAGTTTTTTTAAAAGTTTAATCTCCTGTATCTAAATTTGAGGACCCATGTTTATATGATTTTTTTTTAGAAAAATGGCTCAGGAATATACCCTTAAATATTCTTACCGCAATTAGGAAGCACCCTGTATATCGTCGCCTGTTAGTACGTCGCCAAGCGGAAGGAAATCCCATATAAATGTTAAGGGGTTAATTATTGGCTCCCCTGTACATTTTAGAGAAAAAATGTAAGATACATTTTTGAAGAGACCAATCTGACAAGCTTTAAAACTGCCAAGTTTTAAAACATTTTAATAAGCAAATCTTGAATTATTTAATTAAATATAAAAATACGAAATTTTCGGTTCAAGTAAAACCAAACAGACAATTTGTATTAAGGTTGTCACTGATTTATTGATACTTTTTCTCAAGTCAGTAACAACATTTTAACATTTATTTTACAGATGCCTGTTCGGTTTTACTTGAACCAAAAATTTTGTAACTTTGCAATGAATGACATTTAATTAAATAATTCAAGATTCGCTTATTATAATTTTTTGAAACTTAACAAGACAGTCTGTCATATCGGTCTCTTCGAAAAGTTACTCTACTTTTGTTTCGTAAAATGTACAGGAAACCAGTTATTAGTCCCCCAAAACTTACATGGGATTTCCTATGTTCCGCTCGGCGACGCACCAACCCGTAAAAAAATAAAAAAAAAACAGCGAACATAGAACCTCGTCCCATTTTAAAAAAGTTAATTTATCGTCATCACATGTTTTGTTTTTTATATATTTTAATATCCTGAAAAATTAGAACAAAATAAGTTAGAAGCAATAATCATAATATAAACTTTATGTATTAGAGTAAGTAAAAAATAACACCTTTATGTCTGACCATGTAATAAACATCCTGTACAAAAGTGTTTTATTATAAAAACACTAATAAAATTTAATTAAGCATAAACATCGTAAAAAATATCTAGCCACTTTAAATCTAATTAATAGCTAAAAAAATGTAAGGAGTTCGCAAAAATATGGTACCTGCGGATAGTATATTATTTGGTACTTATAAGCTTTTAAATTATTCACAAAAAAAGATTATCGAAACAAGCATACCTTCATTTTCCGTGAATAAAATCAGCTTAAATTTTAATTGAATATTATACGAGGTCAAAAACCATGGCGACTACAAAGTTTAATCGCCCTTTGTTTTTAACCATACTGATCTTTTCTTACCTTGAAAGTTTTTATTTAATATTATTATGTATGCGTGCTTTATTATTACTTTTACAGGAAGTTAAAGAAACAACAAATTATAAAAAGTAACTTTTCAACTTTTAAGTATTTGCTTAATGTTTGTCAAAAAATATTTAAAATAAAATTTAAAATAAAGCAGATCAAGTGCATCTTTTTTTTTTGTACCAACAAATACTTTGGAGCGGATCGATCCGATCCAATAACTCCTGAACTTATTTTTTTTCTGTTTTTGAAAAATATATATTTATTTAAAATACATATAAACTCAAAACATTTCAAAATAATACAAACTCTTTTATGACAGATGGATTTAGTCGGAAACGATTTATAGCAGACTTTCCTTCTTTTGTTTTGCATAACTTTAATAGGTTCCCGAGCGTTTTTTGACAAATATCATCTTATGTTTTTTTTACATATTTACTGTCTTGATGTATTTATGTAAAACACTTCTTAAAGCATTTAACTAAAGCTGCTCTTAGACCTATAGTTTCTCTTGTTTTTGAGGTATATCTGTAATTGTAAATGATAAAGGTCCAACGTCCACGATACTGTGTGTATCTTTAATAGTTTTGGAAATATGACCACTTAATTCTGGGTATAATTTTACACTCTCACCTAGTGCCGTAGGTAGGTATAATAGAAATTATATCTACTATTTTGAGTCACCTCAGTTAAAAAAATACAGATGGAACAAATAATTAAGTTATTGCTACGGCATATTTAGAAGCTCATTTTATTATAACTTTTTGATGGAAAAAATTATACAATACGCCAATTGTACATTTTCTCTATATTTTAAACAGTTCAGATTGTTATTCTCAAAATGCAAAAATTAAAAGCAAACAATACCAAATGATAACATTTTAAAGCTATGTTTAAAATTTCATGTTTTTTTTTTCAATGTTGCAATTATATTATTCCTTAAAAAATATACTTATGGTTTCAAATCTGCATATTTTTTTATGTATGTTTTTTTTTTTTGTTTAAGTTCTGATAATGAATTTTGTTGCTTTTTATGTCGTAGCAATAAGTACTTCCTAAGTGGTTTTTACTGTGCTACTGTTTTAATATTTATGTTATTTTTAAGTCTGTGCCTAAAGTAGGTAAATTATATCATCTATAACAATGTAATTTTTTTAAATATAATGCATATAAAAGGTTTTGCCATGTCACCAGCAATTTCATATTTTGTCATAAATTGTCAAAGAAATCCTTTATTAAAACGGGATATTTTAATCGACTCTGTATATGCTGAAACAATTTCCCATAATACAAAAACAACAATAATCGAGCCAAGAGAAGGCACACTGACTTTCTGAAACGACGTCGTTATCCGCGATGGTTTTGACCGCTTCCAAGGTAAAAGCAGCATTTTGAATATACCTGAGAGACCCAGAAGGTCTACCATTATACACTGCGAGAAAGGCATGACTTCATAATTATCAATTTTTACGATGTGGGGGTGCATAACCTTTGGAATGTAGGTATGGACGGACAATCTCTTATCGTGTGATCGTCGGTAACAAAATATAACGACAATTATACAGTATGGGTAAATATAAAGAGCACTGAAACATAATTTATATACATTATACAGGGTGATCAAACTTACGTCCGCACTATTGCTTACTTATTTATTATTACAGATACCAATACAGGTAATTATTAAAGTTGTAGTATTTTTTCCGCTGATTTATTGCAAACCATGTATTTTTTTTTAAATGGAACACCCTGTATATTACATCAGCATTTAAAAGATCTATTAAAGAGCTTTAAATAAGTTTACATATAATATATCCAATTTTAGTTTTAATTTTGGAAATATGGACATGCTTAGGAATTTGATAGTATACTAGCATTTTTTAAATGAAACACCCAGTAATATTGTATTACCATTAAATAGATATTTTAAAAAGCTTGAGAAAATGCCACATTTTTAATATATCTATCTTTATTTTATGCTTTATTTGTTTTCTGGGAGAATAAATTTAAACAAAATAATATTTGGCTTTTCTCCAGAATAAAATTAAAAAGTTTTTTAACATTTTAAGAAAAATCAAACTTTTATACGTTATGAAGAACTATTCTGCTCTTACACAATATAATAAATATGATTACTTTAAAAGAAATAAAATAATTTAATATTTAATATTAGGTTACTTACAATACAAAGGTTTCAATCTATTAATTTAGTGGTAATGAACCTTTGTTTATAGATTGAAACCTGTGTATTGTAAGTATATACATATATACTTACAATACAAAGGTTTCAATTTATTAATTTAGTGCTAATGAACCTTTGTTTATAGATTGAAACCTGTGTATTGTAAGTATATACATATATACTTACAATACAAAGGTTTCAATTTATTAATTTAGTGCTAATGAACCTTTGTTTATAGATTGAAACCTTTGTATTGTAAGTAACCTATTATTTTATTATTTCATTATTTATATTTATTTCTTTTAAAGTTTTCATAACTTTTATTATATTGTGTAAGAGCAGAATAGTTCTTCATAATGTATAAAAGTTTTAATTTTCTTAAAATGTTAAATAAACTTTTTAATTTTATTCTGGTGAAAAACCAAATAATATTTTGTTTAAATATATCTATCTTTTATAGTTTTAATTATATGGCCATCCAAATCTGAAAATTGTGTTAAATTGGTATTATATTTACAGCTCCTAGCTATAAGCACCAAGTTTAGTGTCGAAGATAAAATGGACATTAAAGCAACTTTTTAGATTTTGATGGTCATATTTCCAAAACTATAAGAGATAGACATATAAAATGTGCTATTTTCTTAACACATTTTCATGTTTTTGTAGTTTTCGGGGTAGATTTACCAGATAAAACATATTTCTCAACGTAAATCCCGCTTTTATATGAGTCTAGAAGCAAAAGAATTTGCCATAAACGACTTTCTTGAACACTAAAATTTTTGTTTTTTTTGTGCTTTTCGATCGAGTCCATCCGTAAATGTAAAAAAAAATAGATTTTGTTTCCTATTTTTACTGTGCACCTACGCGTTTTTAGAATTTTTTTTTGATACTTTTGTTCATTATTGTTTTAAAATTATTTTAAAAACTATTTTTCACTTTTTAGTTGGTTAAAAAAAAGAAACAATTTTAAACCATAATTTGACATAGTTTCAGAAAGAAAAACGTTTTCTTTTTATAAACTGCGGTCCAATGAAAAAACCCCGTATGTGCATACAGTAATCCATATACCATACGATGTTTTTCGTTGGACTGCAGTAAAGATCTCAAAAACTACAAATATCAGTTTTGTTTATAAGATATTATTTACAATATCTACGTCAAAAAAGTCTTTTATCTAAAGTAATTTTTTTTTTTAAGTTAAAAAATAAAGTCTTGCAAAAACAGAACAAATACGTAGGGTGTTCGAAAAGTTTTGAGATATACGTACATTTATTTGATTTTTTCAAAATAATTTCCACCATATTGCATACACTTCTCCGTTATAACCAACCAGTCACTGAAAATAGCTTTCCACTTTTCATTTGAAATTTCAGCGCATATTTATCCCAGGCCTCCAGTAGCGCGTCTTCAGTTCTAAACTTTTGTCCTTTCAGTTGGCTCTTGACAAAAGGAAACAACCCAAAGTTACACGGCGCCAAGTCGGGGCTATAAGGCGGATGTTCCAAAAGTCTCAAGCCTGCATCTGTCAAAAATTGACTGGTAAGTTCAGCTCGATGAGGTGGGGCATTGTCATGATGAAGGTACCAGCCAGCGAGTTGCGAGTTTGGGCGAATCACTCTTAACTTTTCTATAATTTTTGAAAGGCATACTGTAGTGTACCAGAGAGCATTGACGGTCTTCTGTTTAGGAGTACAATACGTTCAATTATTCTTCTTGAACCAAAGAAAACAACTATCATTATTTTTTTTACAGATCTTGATTTGCGAACTTCGGTCGGAGTTTCTTCACCTTCAAGAACCCATATCTTATTTTGTTGTTTAGTTGGGACATATTAATAATAAAGATAAGTTTCATCTCCCGTGACGATCGACACTATGTCTTTAGATTTACCCTCCTGGAATTTGGACATCATTTTTTACACCAATTCACTCTTTGTGTCTGCTGCTCGGGAGTTAACTTGTGTGGAACCCAAAGAGTACAAATTTTTCTAAAACTCAAGTGCTCATGTATGATCGTGTGTAATGTTGCTAAACTAATGTTCAGTGTCTCTTCTAACTGTCGATAGGTAATTCGTCGGTTTGTTTCTGTAGCTTTTTCGACTACAGATATGTTTTTGGGGTAAGTACTTCACACGGTCGACCTGAGCGTGAGGCGTCTTCAAGCGAAAACGAGCCCCGCTGAAATTGTTTGTACCATCTGTATATGGTCACACGAGATGGACAGTCATCACCAAGTATAGGCTTCATTTCTTCTAAACACTGTTCTTGAGATAACCCACGTGAAAAGTTGTATTTCAAATTGCACGGCACTCGATAGTCGTCCACGACGCCATTGCGCTAAATCTCTGGACACGAACTGGCGCAAAACTGATAGTTTTCTAATAACTATGTAGGACTACGACATGTCATGACATGTACAAACAAAAAACATCAATGTTACTTTCCTGCACCGTTTAGTTACAAAGTATCTCAAAACTTACTGAACACCCTACGTATATATTGTATCTGATCCGAATAATGATTACTTGTGTTGTTGTCAACCAAAATATTTAGAGCAGTCAAAGCAAGTCAATATCTCCATTTCTTGTTTTTGTTTACATTAATATAGCTTTTTAATTACCTAAACGCAACATCATATTGTTTTTGAAACATGCAAATTAACTTTATGGTACTGACAATATTATTTTTAAATTTAACTCTAAAGATTACATTTAATTATTTTAAAGGCTTGTCTGATGATGTCTTTTAACGTTTTTGAGAAGATAAATATGAATTCTTGTAAATAAAGAATAGAAAGTTGCTTAATTAACAATTATGTAAGGACGTTCCTCGAAAAAACACCTTTCTTGCGATTTTTTTAAAACTTCGAATATACATGATTAGATTAGATTACCTAGATTAGATTAGATTAGGGGTGGATTGTATATCCAGTATCACTGCAACCTGCTTAGGTTTATTGTGCGTCCTATGTCCATAGGTCAGAGCACGCCATCCAAGCCGGTCTTTTTAATCAGACTTCACAAGCTTGAAACCGTCTTCTTAGTTAATCTTGCCGCTTTAGGTTTTTTACCCAGCTTTGCAAACAACAGACGACAAAGTGCTTCATAGTAGCACCATACGTGTTCTGTGGTTTCTCTCCTCCTGGCAGAACCTACATAGGTTTTCTTCTGCCAGGCCCATGGTTTCCAGGTGTTTATTTAGTCTACAATGACCTGTTAGATGACCCACTATTATTCTTACCGCCTTCCGGTTGTAATTCAGAAGGTCTTTCGTAAATTCTGGCGAGTAAGCCTTAATGAATATTTTCGCTTGACGCTGTCCTGGTGTTCTTATCCACCAGTCTTGTGATTCCCTCATAGTCCATAATCTAATAGATGACCTAACTTGGCATGATGAAATACCACAGTATGGCTTGGGACCTACCATTGTCCTGCCAGCCCCTCCTTTGCAAATTTATTGGCTTCCTCGTTGCCTTCGTGAACCTTTTGCCCTGATACCCAGGCAAGGGTTAGCTTGTTGGAAGCACCCATCCCTTCTAGGGCAACTACGCAGTTCCGCACGCATATTCAGTAAGAGCAGACGCGCTAGACTTCCCTACTGATTTCGGCGACGGCAGCAGACGGTCTAGTCTAGCGCGGCTGCTGTTACTGAATATGCGTCCCGCACTCAGCTTAGAGTTAATTTTGCATGAACTGATTGCCCTGATGGCTGCCTGGCTGTCCGAGATTACTATGGTTTTATCCACATAACTCCTTCTAATGATTTCCTAGCACATTGTTCTATGGCTACAATTTCGGCCTGAAACACAGTAGGGTGTTGTTCGAGACCCAAGTTTATTTTCGTCCTTGGTTTGTCCCCATAAATACCTGCTCCAACTCCTTGGTCAATTTTGGAGCCGTCTGTATACCAGATTAATTCGGCTTTAATTGAAGGGCCTGCCACCCAGTCCCTTCTGTCCGGTATCAATGTTTGAAAACTTCTGTTTAGCCATTAGTTTGGTACCATTTTGTCCGAAGGCATCTCACACAGTGAGTTGACTTTCTCTCCTGAATTTCCCTGTATGGCCCTCGAATACACATACTTATTAGTGTCTTCTAAACTAAGATTTTTTATAGACCTTGCGGCACTAAATTTTGAAATATAAATTTTTAAAATTTGCATATTTAACATGTAAGTCCTATCCTGACGGAAGTTCTAGCGAACGTCCAATTTAATATAAGATGTGTTTTTCTTTAAACACAAACGAGCGGTACTCGTTTTATTATAAACGGTTTTTAAAGTTAGGTACTTTTTTTTATCGAGAATAAAACAGAAATATCTTATATATAATTAAGAGTAAATAAAAATAATAATACTAACATATATTGATTTACTGATAATTTTGCAGAAAGAAATTGCTACCTAACTTGATTTATAAACAAAAAGAAAAATCATTATTAAGTTTATTGGCGAAATCCAATTTAAAAATCGTAACGTAGCACTACTCACAGTAATGTGAATTATTCCTTGTTTATGAAAATAAAACCATAGTGTTATTATTTTTAAAAGACCCTGTAAAGGATGATTTTTTTTATTAATGCTGTTTTTATTTTAAAATTTCTCAATATTTCAAAAACAATGAAATTTAGAAAATTCTGATTACGCTAAAAAATTCTACGTGAGAAAATTATATTATATCAGGGTTTTCTTAAAGATATATCGGCCAGTAATGCAATAACAGAAACTAGCACTATTAGTCACCCAATTCGAAATGATTGCATGCCGGTATTCTTGTTAGGACTCTCTCCTTTCCACGCACTGTACACATATTATGTATATTTGACTGGCTGATTCTGTATAAGAATCCGCATATACCCTTTTTATAAGTTAACAGTCAACTGGGATACAAGGACTACCCAAAAATGCAAAATTTTAAAAATCGCTCTAAGAGGCCAATCTTTGTTGTGTTTTTCGTTTCACAAAACAATAGCTCAGTTTTGCGAAAACCGCAAGATTTTATCTTTATTAATGACTAAGATAATTCCCAGTTACAACCAAAATGGGACACCCTGTACAACATTAAATACTGGCCTTGACACACCATTTTACAGATCATGTTTGTATAGCACTTTTATTCAATCAAAATTGAGCGCTTTTTTGCAAACCACAATTAATCCATTGTGTTATTTTTTTTTAACTGTTCTTAATCCAAATGGTTATTGACCCATACAACAAAAAAAAAATTACCAGTTTGTGTATAAAATAAAGGGTACAAATGAACTATAGAAATAATTACTTCAGCAAATAGTTGTTTCACAATGGGCAAAAAATTACCGACGATTGATCGGACAAGCAAGATATTTTTTTAAGATAGCGATAACAAGAATTTGTAATTAAACGATCAATAATTTCTAGATCAATCATATCGAAAGGTTAAGCACCTATTTTTTTAACCCCGAGGAGATCGTTACCATTTCAGAGTAAATAGCTCTAATCAATGCTAGTTTCTCTGTTCTTCTTTAATTAATAAAAAAATACTATAATATTTTCAAAATAATGACATACTACAGTAAAGACGAGTTGGTTGAAAAAAATGTTTAAGGGGTTAGGCTCAGAGACGTAGATATATTTATTTTGGACGGTATTTTTTAGTGATTAAGTCATGAATACGGGGTGTAGGTACGAGCTAGAGCCATTTACTAAGTTTACACGAGCGCTTTAATGCACATAAGTTAGATGCGAATTTGAATAATGCGCATGTGTAAACGCTCTGAAACTGTTTTAAAAGTCGTAATTCGCATTACATTAATTGTTTTGATGAAATAGATGTATTGTTAATATAATGCGATGTACGACTTTTCAATTTTTTAAGAGTATTTACACATGTGTTTTATTAAAATTCGCATTTGGTTATTGCACACATGCAACACAACAAGATTTGCACGTTTGGACGGTTGCAAATAATGCGCGCTGGAACGTTCGTCGCGATCCACACAAGTGTAGGTTTTCTGTGCGAACATAAAGTCGTTCGATGTGAGTTTGCAGTATCCGCCGGGACGTGTTCGAGTGTTGTTACAAGAAGCAATAAAAAACAAAGTAAAAATGTAGAGAAGGAAGAAAAATAATTTAAATAATTTATTGAATGTTATAAAAAGTAATCCATTTTGTCAAACAGTTTCTTTTATTTAACAGGTAAGTTCTTTTACCAGCGATGACACCTTTTGGTTTTCGAGTTTTCTTCTACCAATTAATATGTAAAATTTACTATTTTGCACTACAGACCCATTGTTCTTCAATTTCGTTTTAAATGCGAATAAGCCTATTCGCAGAGGAAGTTGCAGCAACGACATTTACCCTCATTTCGCACTAAGCCGAGTTTGCCGACTTTTCGGGGTCTCTAAGTGTGAATAGGTTCATACTTACTCCATAAAGTTCGCCCAGTGAAACAAGCCAGACGACGCAAGAAGGCAGGGGAAATATAATTGTGCATTAATCGAGTCTAATCAGAGGCATGCGAATAAATAATTGCTAAACAGTTTAAATATGATGAAAAATATGTAAGCATAATTTATTTTTAAAAATGTAGTGGAAATTGCCAAGATCTAAATATTTTTAATTGTAATGAGAATAGCATCTCAGTAATATAATTAATAGCATAAGTGACACTAAATTCATTTTAGACTTTCACTGTCTTTATTTATAACTATTTACACAACGTTTTGGGTAGTCCTATCTCTGTCCGTTTTACAGTTTACACAATCTTAAAAATGGACAGAGATAGGACTGTCCTGTTGTGTGAATATTTTTAAATAAACAAATGAAAGTCCAAATATACTAATGCAAAAAAATTCTTTCGACGTTCTTCATCTTTCCTGTGGATTCTTCGTACACTGTTAATAGAAACTACCGCATAAAGGGAAACGCGATCAAGTTTTCGTTTTAGAGGCAGTTTCAAAGTGTTATTTGTTCCTTTCTCATCGCAAACTCTATAGATATTGGCAATTATTTCTCTGAATTGGCCATGAATAATTTTGCCTTTTAAAAGGATTCTTTTTTCCATAATTTTGACTGGCGTTAAAAATAGTTTTTTATAACCAACAAGAAATGTCTACGTAAAGGTGGGTTTTCACGCTCATGCAATTTGCGCAAGTTGATTTGTGCAAATTAGACTAAACTATTACATTTGTTTTTACAGTCAAGTCTATTTTCACAAATTTGTTTATCAGTAAACGATGTAGTACGACGACGAATTGTTAGCATGAGCTGGTGTTACTACTTGCTTTCATATTCGTTTAATAATAGAATAGAGCTTAATATATTCCAAAAGAAACTTTTTCTTTCACTGATATTATTATTACCATAAAAAATAACAAATAATATTAAAGACCCATCAAACAGAAAACGATAAATAAATCACGCCAATACAACTATTATTTACTCACTACGCATGTCCTAAATTTGTATGTCCTTTACACGTTCATACATTTGCACCAACCGCATGCAAATTATCTGACCATTCAGATTTTACACAAGCCAAACTTTTGCTTGCTCAAGTAAACGATTTTCGTTTACATGCTCTAATTTATTTGCACAAATTGGAATGCACAAGTCAATTTGCGCAAATTGCATGAGCGTGAAACCCACATTTAAGCTTGAAAGAAGAACGGATTTATTTAGTTAATTTATTATTTAGTTACATACATACTTACCTTAATTATTTTTGAATGCGATACAAAATCAAAATACTAAATTAAATTTCTACGTTATAATACCCACACAAAACCAAAATACTAAAAATTGTTAATAAGAAACAGATATTTAAAAAGTACAATAAATTCCAAACCATTCCCCGTCTATGTTCATGCGAGGCTCCACCTCTTTGGAGGCTCGTTCCAGCGGCAACCAATTAGTAGACATTATTTGAGAGGTTATCTCGGTAGGGCTGCCTTGTTGTCGGAAATTAAGAATATAAAAATATTTTAGGGACGATATGAATATTAAAGCATAGTATAATCGGTTCCTCTAAGAAAATAGAGCAATAAAATAAAATCTCTTTAGGGAATTAAAAATAAATCAGTAACAAGGTGTAACCAAGTACTTTATAAAATATGAAATATTATATTTAAAAAAGTGTAAAATAGGTTCACAGCAGTAGGATGAAAATCTGGCAACATCTTAAAAGCAACTTCAGTTTTTTTCCGCATTTCTTCCATCTGGCTAGACTCAGTTGGCAAACTGTACACTTGGATAGCGTGGGTCCGTCGTCCTGATTGCCGGCTTCCGCTAATGTGAAAAGGCATTAAGACCCTTTGTTGCATTGCATGTTACGTTGCATGTTGAGTTGCACGTTGCATTACACAGGTCTGTAAGCGTGTAAAGTTATTAATTAAAAGTTAAGTTGAAAAACGATTGTTTCTCCTATCGAAGGAAAATCTACCTATTTCCAATACATTTTCTTCAAAACTCCAAAATTCATTGCGTTGCTAGACGATGTACGATGACCGATGACGTTTGTCAAAATTAATAAATAATACATGACAATGTGATCCCATGGTAACGTATTATACCGAGATCAAAAAATTAGAATGTTTGGATTTATATAATTAAAAAAATATTATTTTATGCTACTTGAAACGAAAACTAAAGAATTATTTAGATCTGAGAAAAAATATAATGTGCAACTCGTAGAAAGCATATTTCCGGACAATAATAATGACCAAAATTTTTTAATTGTAAACTCTTTTTAAATGAATTTAATAAGCTACACAATAAACAAGTATATCTGACAAAAATAATGTGCGCCACTGATTTTTCTGCCATTTTCTTAACGAAATAGAAATACAACTTATTTTATATCTTTACATAACTTGCTTGGATTTTCAAAAACAATCATTAAATTGCATATTCCAGGACCACAAAAGAAACATTCCGGAAATTTTTTGTTTTAAAAATTAAATGTTAAAAGTTCTTATTGGCAATTATGTAACAATAACAAATATTTAATTATACTCCTTAGGTATATTTAATCTACCAATTTTTACTAAAATTAGTAATTTCGAAAGTTTTAAATTTTTTAAAAAGTTTAAGACACTGTATCCCAAAAATTTTACAGACCAACGTTTATACGAACTGTTTTCATAAAATTAGCTTATGAATAAGCCTTAATTTTTTTTTCGCAAATAAGAAACACCCTGTAAGTTAACAATTTTTTTTAAATATATTTAATGTAACTCAGAGTACAAAATATAAATGATCATAAACACGATACATCAACTAGGGCTCGTATTATTAATTTTAGACTTTCGCCAGCACCATTTATAAATTTCGTTATTTTTTAACACACAAAGTTTACATTCCTTTTACCTACGCCACCAAGAATAAAAGTAACAGGCATTTGGAGCAATACCGTAATATCAAAATTCTTTTTTTATAACTTTCCAAATCTCACGCAACTTTTAGAAGGTATGCGTGATTCTAAATAATTCTAATATTCGAACCACATACATAAATTATAAGCTAAAAATAAAAAAGTACTTTTAAATTGTAACTTAATAATATGGGTAAACTATAAAAACCCTTTTTATTTTATATCAAATATTCCACGATATAGATACTGGATTAGTAAAATATACTGCAACTTCTAAACATTATTTAAGTCGATTTACAAAATTCGGAATCTGAAAGGTGTCGGATATGAAGAATTTAACAGGGATGTCAACACCGATGGCAGATTTCCCAGTTTTGTACTACACGTATACTTATGTTTCTTTTTAATGCCCAATTTATTTTTATTCCAATTCATATATTTATTAAATATTCGTCTGTCAGTGACAGACAAAAAGTTGGCAACAATTTTTTTTTATTAAGAGAAATTCTGTTTTTCTTTTCTGGCCATCGCATCTGCATGTCTGGTAACTTAAAATCCATTTTGACGTCGGTATGTCATATGCACAGCGATATTGCAGAACATTTAAAAAAAAATTGTGATGTAATCACGAAAAGTGGGGTTATATAAAAAGCAAAGTTTTAGGCACGTAAAAATGTACTCTTTTATTTACCAAACTAGCTTTATTTAACTAAACTTTATTTGTTTAGCTTAAAATAGAACACAACTGATTGTTTGTTGGTTTGACAACTACAAAGCAATTAAAAAAAAGGTTTTTATCAAGAACACCGTAATAAAAACCTTTTCATTATTTAACCAAAAAAAAGTAAAAATATTCAGAAATTGTAAAATTTGATAATCCGAATCATTTTTACCCATAAATAAAGACCAGTTGTCACTTTTCACACATAAACCAAAAAATTTTCATTAAATTTATTTATTATTATTTATTATTTTATTGGTGACGCAAGAAAAATAAACAACTTACCAGTTTTTTACATTTTGCAAATATGAAAATAGTCTTAAAATGAAATGTGTATAAAATAAATTTAATGGTAGTTTTTAAGTTTATCTCCAAAATTAAAAACTCGTCTTCAGTTAATGAGTAAAACATGATTATGATCATGAAATTTTGCTATATCTGAATATTTTCATATTTTAGGTTACGAATAATACTAAGAAATTTTTAAAAATAAACCACTGCAACACGGAATGTCCTATTTTTAAATTATTTACTTTGGATGTAAAAAAAACAAAAACATATGTCTTATTTAAACTTAAATAAATAAAGCGTAGTCAAATAGAGCAAATTTGGTCAAGACAATGGAAGGTACATTTGTACTGTATTATGACGGATTCACATTTTTCAAAATATATGCTTTAAACTTTGGTTTTGAAGTTAGAATTTTTAATTCTAAGCACTCTTTATTCTTTAAGTTTTTTTATATTTTCTGTTCTAACCCTACAGCTGTTTACATGACATATGTCAAAGTCAATTTTTAGGGTATCTGACATGCAAAGGCGATTGTCAACAAAAAAATCGGAATATTTTTAATGAAAAAAAAAACACATTTAGCAATTTTTTTGTCGGTAACTGAATAATCTTTTTGTCTAAAAAATAATGACTCAACTTTGAAAAGACCCTGTAGAATATTATATAGGTGCATATTTTTTAGTAGTATTTTTACCAATCACCATATTATTTTTGTGTTGTTTCTTTGGTTATATTACTCTAAAAAAAAGAGTAATTATTTACAAACCGGACGCATCGCCGATTCTAATGAAATTTGGTATACGGGGGTTTTTAAAGCCCTGATCACGAATCTGAAGAGTTTGTTTTCGGACCTATTTCGTTCTCAAAATATTCATTATCAATCTTAAATAGAAAACTAACCTAAATTTACTATATTCCCCTTTTTTTGCACGCAATTCTTCTGTTTGTTTTCCGCTAAATTGGCACTTAATATTTGATATCCACCTTTTAAAAACCCATCAAGAATTGTTTGCAAAAAGGAGAAGGGATATAGTGAAAATAAGGTAAACTTGCTGTACAAGTTTGATAATGGATATCTCGAAAACGAAACAAGTCCGAAATTTTTTTCAGATTCGTGATAAGCGTCCGAAAAAACCCCGTATACCCAATTTCATCAAAATCGGCGATGCGTCCAGTTTGTCAACAATTACCAAAAATCGTGTTACTTTCCAAATCTCATGTAACTTTTAGAAGGTATGTCTAATTCCAAATTATTATAATACCAAAACCATATACATAAATACTAAGTTAAAAACAAAAAAAACTGTTTAAACTAAACCAGACACAAACCTTTTAATAATATCAAATTGGCATATTATTCTTTGTGTTGTTTCTTTGGTTATATCACTCTAAAAAAAAGTAATTGTTTACAAACCGGACGCATCGCCGATTCTAATGAAATTTGGTAGGTATATGGGGGTTTTTTGAGGCCCTCGAATCTGAAGAGTTTGTTTTCGGACCTATTTCGTTCTCAAAATATTTATGATCAATCTTAAATAGAAAACTAACCTAAATTTACCATGTTCCCCCTTTTTTGGCACGCAATTCTTCTGTTTGTTTTCCGCTAAATTGGCACTTAATATTTGATATCCACCTTTTAAAAACCCATCAAGAATTGTTTGCAAAAAGGAGAAGGGATATAGTGAAAATAAGGTAAACTTGCTGTACAAGTTTGATAATGGATATCTCGAAAACGAAACAAGTCCGAATTTTTTTTCAGATTCGTGATAAGCGTCCCAAAAAACCCCGTATACCCAATTTCATCAAAATCGGCAATGCGTCCAGTTTGTACAAAATTACCAAAAATTGTGTTACTTTCCAAATCTCATGTAACTTTTAGAAGGTATGTCTAATTCCAAATTATTATAATACCAAAACCATATACGTAAATAATAAGTTAAAAACAAAAAAAACTGTTTAAACTAAACCAAACACAAACATTTTAATAATATCAAATTGGCATATTATTCTTTGTGTGTGTTGTTTCTTTGGTTATATCACTCTAAAAAAAAAGTAATTGTTTATAAACCGGACGCATCGCCGATTCTAATAAAATTTGGTAGGTATACGGGGTTTTTTGAGGCCCTCGAATCTGAAGAGTTTGTTTTCGGACCTATTTCGTTCTCAAAATATTTATGATCAATCTTAAATAGAAAACTAACCTAAATTTACCATGCTCCCCTTTTTTTTTTGCACGCAATTCTTCTGTTTGTTTTCCGCTAAATTGGCACTTAATATTTGATATCCACCTTTAAAAAACACATCAAGAATTGTTTGCAAAAAGGAGAAGGGATATAGTGAAAATAAGGTAAACTTGCTGTACAAGTTTGATAATGGATATCCCAAAAACGAAACGAGTCCGAAAAAAATTCTTTCAGATTTGTGATTAGCGCCCCAAAAAACCTCGAATACCCTATATTTCCTCAAAATCGGCGATGCGTCCAGTTTGTAAACAATTACCAAAAATCGTGTTACTTTCCAAATCTTATGTAACTTTTAGAAGGTATGTCTAATTCCAAATTATTATAATACCAAAACCATATACATAAATAATAAGTTAAAAACAAAAAAAAACTGTTTAAACTAAACCAAGAACAGACCTTTTAATAATATCAAATTGGCATAATTTACCTGATTTTCGAGTCAAGGGAAAACGGTGATATTTAGAGCGGCGGACATTCGAACGTTAGACTTTAATGTCAATAGCATACATTAGAGTAACTAAGAAATTAGCATAATTATTAAAATGTTTCCTATACAGTGTGGTCCAACAATTAAGTGTGCAACAAATGTAAAAAATTTAAGTTGCAATTTGTCAAAAAATGGTATTTTTATTAACACGCTTTTATTCGCTTGGGTTGTATGTATGTATGTATGTAACAGAATCTTTAAGCTTATTAACACGCTTTTATTAGCTTGGGTTGTATGTATGTATGTATGTATGTATGTATGTAATGGAATCTTTAAGCTTAATTGTCACCAACTTTCAGCGATTCGATTTCTTTGAAACTTTGCACACGTATCAAGGACCCATGACAATGCAATAATCTGCAAACAGTATCCCGTTATCCTGATTAGGATCGCCAGGATAAATAAATTCCTTTATAGATTTTCTGTAGGAGAGTAACAGAGAAAGAGCTAGTGCGCGATCTGCGCATGCGTGTAGTTTCGGACGTACTCTCAGCATAAGGCTGACAGAAACTTGTTCGGAGTAGTTGCGTTCTGAAACCCCATGCAACAGTGAAGCTTTAAATGAAATGATTAGATTACGAAATAGTTCGTGAAACATTTCAATATCACTTGTCCGCAGAAAACTAATTGATATATCGAACTAAAAAATGAAAAATAAATAATAGTTTTAAAAACTAAAAAACACGCTTTTATATGCGACCGAACTAAAAATTTGAAAATAATTTGTCATTACAAAGAGTTTGTATTACAGTAATAAAAGGTCAAACAATGAATCATAATTATATACCTCAAAATAGAATAATAATAAAATTTAAGATAATAACAGAATAATTCACTTCAGAATAAAAGCGTGGGGTGCTTAATATATTAAATGTTATAATTATTTTATTTGTAAATATCTATGAGGGAAAAGTTATGAAAAAATAGTAAAATGCACCCCACGCTTTTTACTCTGAAGTGAATTATTCTGTTATTATCTTTTATTATAATTCTATTTTGAGGTATATAATTATGATTCATTGTTTGAACTTTTATTACTGTAATACAAACTCTTTGTAACGAAAAATTATTTTCTAATTTTTAGTTCGGTTGCATATAAAAGCGTGTTTTTTTAGTTTTTTAAACTATTATTTATAAAAAGTTGGTGCCTGTCCGCAGACGTCTTCCCTTCTCCACCAAATCATCAAATAATTATGTTCCGATTTAAGAAACTTACCATGCTGAAAACACCCACAGTACGTTAGTATTTACACTGATAATTTTTTTTTTGCAAAATTACATATTGAGTCATTGGTTATATGTAGTTACAGTCATATGTGTAAAATTTCTTATTGTAAGCAAGTCCGTTCCTAGGCTGTCTCGCGCCGTGGTGCAAAAAATTATTTGCCGCCCCTAAAAAAAATGTATATTGAAGTATAAACTAAAGAGCAATAAAAAGCTCCTCACTTTCGAAACAAAAATGACCATTCATTAATCAATCCATTTTACAGTCCTCTTCAATATCAATTAATGCATTTGAAAAAAAAGGTCCTCGCTTTAAAATATTACTGCTTTCGTAATCTCCAATTTTTTTTCGTAAATAGCGCCCTTTATTTCTGAACTTTCTGCCCCTTTATTTCACAATTTTCCACCCCTGCAGCGTTGCGCCCTGGTGCCTTGCACCACTTGCACCAACCGGTAAGCATGGCCCTGATTGTAAGTAATATACAGAGGCTCCCAAAAATTTTCGGACACGACCGAAATTTTCTTTTATATAGGAATTGAATTTTTATTACTTATTTATAATAATAATAAAGTCCAATTCTCAATAAATTATTTAAAACCAAAACATACTGGAAAAAAGTCAACTTATTCTTAGAAATTTTAAATAAAAGTTTCGGACACATTTTTTGGGACAAAAATATTCGGACGGTTTAATGAAAGTTAATAAAAAATGAATAAATAAAATAATAATAATATTTTTTATGTGAGGTATATTTACTAAATTAGCATTAGCCGGTTAAAGAATATTTAAAGGCAAGTATAAAATGGATGCTTTCTCGAAAAAAAATGCTACTTTTGAAAACCGACAGTTAGTAATGTTTTATTACAAAAAATGGAGATTCTTTGGAAAAATTAAATAATTATTTGCTTAAATAGGAGTACACTTGATGACATAGGGTAGCGTTAAAAAATAAAAAAAATGATCCCCCTAAAAAAAGAAAACCGGCTGTCCAAAATTGTTAAATGAAAGAGACCTAGTCGATTAATTATAAAAGAAGCCTATCAAAACTTTAAAATTAGTGGCTCGAAACTCATTTTTTTTAGAAAACCATTGTCACAAAGTAGTAAGTAGGGAAAGTCTTTGTCGCTACATCAGGAAATATAGATTTAATGGCTAAGTAGCCAGAAAGAAGCTCGGGATAAGCAGAAAAAATATTAAAGTTCGATTCAGTTTTGCCAAAAATATCCTTACATATTCAAAAAATTTTGAAATGACCTTATTTTTTGAGACGAGTTAAAATTTAACAGTTTTCATCTAGATAGACGTCAACTGTTGTCTCCTCTGTGGTGCAGTGGACAGAGCTTTGATCTTCCAAGCCAGAAGTCGGTAGTAGATTTAAAAATAACGTCCATGGTGGCACTACCGCGTTGTCTAAAAGGTGCTGTATAATGCATAACTGCATGTTTCAGTGCTTGGACAACGTTGACGGAACAGGGGGAACGATGGGTTAAACATCTAATATCCCGACACACACGGTACTCTGGTATTTAGGCAAAGGGATGTCAAAAAAATAACAACAAAAAAATGGCGTGAAAAGGAGCAAACGAGAAGCAGAAAAGTCAAAATGTCTGTTCAACTGCTAAACACGGAGGTGGCCCTGTCATAATGTATGAGTGTATTTCATTAATAGGTGTGCGTAAATTGGTTTTTATTGACGGAGTAATAAAAAACATATTTATTTATACATCTGAAGACAAAATATTAGGAAAAGTGCGGAGAATATGGACATTTTGGCTTTATTTAAATTCTATAAATACAATGACCATAGTACAGGTATTGGTCGTGAATGGTCATTTTATAATTGCCAAAAAGTGATTAAAATCTCTTCCTAGTCCCCAGACCACAACCTATTGGAACTCCTGGGATTATTTCGAAATTTAAATAATAAAATATTTATAACAGAAATTTTAAAAATAAGTTGCTAAGAAAATGCAAATAAAATTGACCATAATTATTTTAAAAAAATTGTTCAGATAATTTTATCTATGCGTAGACATTAACAAGAAGTGGTTAAAAAAGGGGGATCATACTAAATAAATAATAGTTGTTACAAAAGGATTTATTTCATGTACGAATATTTTTGTGACTAAAAAATTTGTGTTTTGCCATTTACTATTTTATATTGACAATACTGTTTTTTTATTAATCATTCAAATGCTCAGTTGTTAACTTACTAAAAAAATATTCTTTTTAAAGAAATTATTAATGTTTTAATTAAAAGTTTCTGTGTTTTTTATTATCAAAATCTATGTAAGTATTGTGTCCGATTATTTTTGGGAGCCACTGTAATATGCACGTTAAATGTATTTTAAACAGTAAAATGTAAATATTTAAATAGGAACTGGTAATGCTACAGAAACTAGATTAAATTATACATCCTAAACGGAAATATATATATATAAAACCTTAACCCTTAATAAAACTAACTACTGTTAATACAATTTGACACCACGCACTAACTATTATAAGGAATAAAAATTTCTAACAAATTGCAAATAAAAAAGCTCCCCATTTGTTACAAGTAATTCTTGATAAGGAAGAAACTATTGCTTGTAAAAAAAAATATGGTTTACTAAGAAAAACATTTTGATTTTGCATCCAGTTTTGGTTAGTTAGCAAAAACATGATTTTTAATAATGGAGAAACTACTTTTCTTTTTACCCGGCTTTATAAGACAGAGGTTGTCAATTAACCTGTATATTTTTGTGTATCTTACGCGATTACTCCGTAAATTGTGGACGGATTTTAAAAGTTCTTTTTCTATTTGAAAAGTGCACGTCCGCGGTGGTCCCCTAAACAAAAAACAAGTCAGAATCGCAACAGAAAAAGGGACTATACTTATACTAACTATACCTATTTTTTCTCTCTGCCGTACGATGTTCGTGCGACAAAGCTGCTTCAAGACTGGTATATGCTCAAAAATCATGGGTGCATTTAGAATCGACAACCTTGGGGTACAATTTACCCTTTCACCGAAGCGAAAGGAAGACCACAGTAAAAAGCACAGGGACGTGTAATTTGATTGATCAACATTGGAGGGGCTCATGTTTAGTTCTGGTTAATTAAATCTTGTTTTTTTTTATTCGTCCCTGTGCTTTTTACTGTAGTCTCTAAAAGAGTTACTGGTAGTGATTTTTAATGTATGTTTACCGATTTTATAGTAATAATAATAAATTAGAAAGCGAAAAATGAACTAAAAAGCGAAAAATAAACACTAAAAAATTAAACCTACTCCAAAAAATAAACAAAACCTACTAAGAAGTTAAAATTAATAAATAAAAAAAAATTAGCCAGAATGTTAACATATGCGCTAAATTACTAAATGTCAATAGCTTAATAAACAAAAGCTCTTTATACTTTAATACCACATGTTATTACGCGAATTATTTTTTTTATCCATTATTGTTTAACTTTTTAGTGAGTTTTATTTATATTTTTAAAGTCGGTTAATTTTTTTTAAACACAGAGGGTATGCCTTTTTTTGCACATATTTGTGTTGCGTATAACCTCTTTACATTGTACGATGGTTTCCTAGGCAGAATTCTACACATTAAAATTGCAATTTTATCTGTCAGGTGCCGAACCAATGAAAATTTCGATGTATGACGCCGGGTATCGAACCCGTGTTTCTTAGGTGACGCTTTGCACCAAAATACCTGTATTTTTAATTTATTGGCAACATATTATTTTAAAGATTAGTGTTTGTACTCGATTAAAAGTATTACTATTTGTTTAAATTAAACTTCAAAATTTAACTAAAATGTCTAAGTAAAATTATAATACGCTTTGACAAAAGTCGTTTCTTACAGCTGATAAATTGTTAAATATTTTCATATTCACATTAATTTTCAGTAGAGGTTAGGTAGGTATTATTTGTTGGTATTTTAATACTTTTTATGGGTTTTTATTTAAAAAAAAATTAAATAATTTATTTCTAATACCACACACACAGGTTTTTAAAAGATGTAAATACCTTAATAAAAAAATAAAGACATCGATAATATCTGTATTTGAAATGCTAATTCTACAAAAAATAAAATTTTCGTCAAAAATTAAAAGTAGTTTTATCTTGAAGGCCATTTTTGTTTATTGTTAAAAAACGAGGGAATTATTTGTTCCCAGTACTATAATTATTTTTGCACATTTCGGCATCAACGCATCCGTATCGATTTCCACTGAGTGCCGACGGGGTTTTGTTGAATGATCTTATGCTTGCCAGTGGCCACACCTACTAATAGCCAATAGGCCTGAATTCATTTTAAAAATCCATTCTCAAAAATCTGTCAATGTCTATTGGTTGTTGTTAATATTTCTTTTTTGGATGGGTAAAAATGCTTTCTCTCTTAAGAATGACTTTAAATAAAATCCCAATCCCCTTTTGGTATAAGACACAACTTAAATTTATTTTAGTTGAGATCAGGCCAAAATTTTAAATTGATCTATTTTAGGTGTTTGGCAGTCTTTTTTTCTATAGACTACCATTTTTCTAGAACTCATGTAACAGCTGTCTCAATTGACTTTAAACATCACGGTTTTGTTGCCATGGCTAGTACTTGGGCATTGGGTTTAAATAAACTGATTAGGCCGGTCGCAAACACAGCCACTCGTGGTCGCCACCGGTGGCCGCTACTTAACTTTACTTTTTTAATTTCTAATATTAACACATTTACATCAAAATCGTGTGTTGCCATATTTGCATAAAATAAACAAGTGGTCACCGGAGCTTAAAGTATAAATGAGCCACCACGAACGTCAAGACTGCGTCGTGTCTATTTAAGGCATTTTCAAATATTGATCTTGGGTTAACCCGATCTATGAATACCCGTTCCAGAAAGGATCTGTCAGTCTTTAAGTACCTGTGTTCATAAATTGATCGGATCCTTAACTCGGGTTGGATCCTGCTGACCCAGGTTAAAGCCAGGGTTAGTCGGGTTAAACAGAAGTGTAAATATCAGCTGTTTCGTTTTTTGGGTTTTAGTAATTAATGTCGTGTTTATTACCAGTGAAAAAAGTATGAAAATTATTAATTTAAGGTTTATTGATTTTTTTACAGCTTAAATATTGTCATCAAAAATAATGCCTTGGCTTATGTTTTCTTTTGACACGAATCCGATGACTGAATGTCAAACGTATTATACGTGTTCAGAAAATACAAATATCCAGTAAATCTTAAAACAGCCAATTGGATCTACCCCAACTCATCGAATCAATATTTAAAAACGCCTTTAAAGTGCATGTAAACTTTTGCCAGTAGCGTGTGGCGGCCACCGGTGAATAGGTAAAATTATAAGAAAAACATTTAATTTGCTTTCACAACAGTAAAGATGTTAAAAATAGACTGCAATAACCTTTAAAATATAATCTAAAACTTGCTAATTATTAATTACCGGATTTTTAATTTGGTTAACAATAGTTCATAATAAGCGGTATCTTAAAGGTTAAAGTAATTAAATAAATAAGATATTTCATTAATCCATAGATATCATCTTGGACATTCTCTTTTAGTCTTTTTATTGCGTTTTTACCAGTATCGACGTTCCTCAGGTCAACTGAATGTCATTCAAAGATATTTTATAATAAACCAGAAATTAGATCTTGCGTTGTAATTTTGATGCCTTAATATTAAGAACCAGTTATTAAAATGTTTACATTATTAGTTTGTGGTTAAACGCTTTTATTTTTGATTCTCATTAAAGGAGATTTTGTATTTTAAGATATAAACAAAATTAAAATAGCAAAACAACAAAAAGGGAATATTCTGTCAAAGTAGAGCATTTTAGAATGCAATTTAAAGAAAGAACGTATAAATAAATTTAAAAATGCCAGTAATTAAACTTTCCTTAATTTATAAGTAAACCCCACTTTCACAGTTGCAACCCTATTGCTATTGTGTGTTTCTTAAAGATATAAAAGAGACTGATTTGGATGGATTTCCAGTGGTTATACCTTGCGCGAAAAAGGTTATTGTTATGAGGAAAGTTCTTTTTTAAATTGGTTTTTTGGGACACTCTGTATGTATCCAAATATTTTTAGGACATGCCTATTTAAAAACCCTACATCTCTTATATAAGATTTTTGTCATGTCTTGTTAAATAACAGAAATATTACATTTTTCGGACCATTTGGCCACCCCAAAATGTCTTTCTGCCAAGGGGTTGGAACTGTCAAAACTATATGGCGACTGAGGGAAATCTTTTGATAAGTAACATATCTAAAATTCAGCTTTTACAAAATGACAAAAGTGAAGCTTCAGTTCATTAACTTTTGATACCTGGTACCTGCCAAAGCCACTATGATTCAAACTTCATAAACTACCATCGCTGCTACCTATGTTGGGAGTAAGCACTAACAAACTTTCAGCTTTTCACAAAATACCGAAGATCTACCGCTTACGGGCTCTTACTCAATAACAATAAACGGCCTGATCAGAGCATAGTAGGCCCTCCCCAACCCTGCGATATTACAATGTATTGCTGCTCGGCCCTCCCTATGGCGAAAAAGGGAGAACCAACGCGTTTAATTTTTAATAGCTTTTATTTTTGGATTCGATTAACGTTGTTCCCTTTTGCCCCCACTGTCCTTTACTTTTGGGTCGGGTCATTGTTTAAAAGTCGGATAGACCAATAAAGCTAGCAAGCAAGCTTCTCCTTTAAATTACGGATTTTGAGCATTTTCTTCCGTAAATTGTTAAGCAAATGTACCTTTTACTATCATACATTTTACGGTGTTTTAAAATGGTGGTAAATGGATGAAGCGGCTGATTATATTCCTGTTACAAAAGATTCACCAGATCTTCCTTTATTTATTTTACTGTAAAAAGTGCCTTGAGTTTCTTAACAATCCTCAAACTATGTTGTCCAAGTCTATAGGTATGCTGCGACCTTCCTTTACACGGTTTTCTACCTTATAGAGTGTCCCACCAGAAAATGCTGCTATCGATTTCTCGAGAAGAAGGCCTTGGAAATTTTTAAAAAGTCCACAATGCTTTTAAGTAAGGCCATGTAAAATTAAAATCTACGTAGGAAAGTGTCTCCAGGTCTATAAGAAATCGCATTCCTTATATATCAAAATTTTTTGCCTTGGCTGTTACAAAATTACATTGCTTTCACAACAGCAAAACATAATATTCTAATAGAATAAAAGATAAAGTAGCTTTTGTTTCCCTGTTTTTTTGTTTTGGTTTTTTTGGCACAATGGTAATAGGTTTGTTCCAGCAGGTTGTCAGAAATGTTTGCAACCATTCGGATTCTGCGCACGTCAAATTTGTCGTTCCAGCAGTACCATGTTTGTAACATTATACAATTGTTTGTTGTTTCAGCAGTAGTTTTAAGATGTTGAAAACATGATGGAAACTGTTTGAAAAGTTTGCAAACTTTCTTCAAACATTACTGACAAATTGTTAACATAACCTTTCTTGTATTGACGTATAAGCAGTATGCACGCCTTGTTTATTTTTCGTTCTAGCAAAAAACTCTTGCCAACATTTCTGACTAATGTTTGTAACAATTTCTGCGTTTTACGATTGTTGCTAACCATATATCCAACATTCTGCTGAAACAAACCTACTATCGGGCCGGAAAAAAAACTGGGACAACAAAATCTATTTTCTCCTGGTCTGTTAGATAATTATGTTTGGTTTTTGTCAAAGTAAATGTCATTTTGTGCCAGCAACATCAAAAAAAAAAAAATCCAAATATAAAGAACGCGATTTTCCATAGACCAGGAGAAACTTCCCTACATGGATTTTATTGTCCCAGTTTTTTTCGGCACGATGGTATAGTCAATAGACCGTATTCCAGGTTGAAAAATAATTATCACAATAAAATTAAAATTCAGTAAAAAAGATATGTTTATTCATCTTGTGACAAGCGCAATTATGTTACTAATTTAACAAAATGTTAAAAAAAGGTAGAATACAAAAATAAATTTGAAAGATAATATTAATTACAATAATGATATTAATAAACAAAGAAAAATATACAATTCTTATGTTTCTCCTTATTTGCAATTTTAAAGGTATTTTATTTTAGATCAATATAATGACTGGCAAACAGGCAAGTAAAATTAACAGGCATCAAGTCGGCTTGGCAGGCAGGCACCTCTCTTGGCGGTGGTCTGGCCATTTTAAACCGCGTAAAGGTCAGATTGTGGAGTGAAATGGTAACGACCAATTCAGGGTTACTATGTTGAACAGCCAAAGAATTTATACAGAGGAAACCAAAAGTATTTACATTGCAAACTACTATATTATTATCTAGTGTCTTATGTATGTGTTTTTAGTAAATATAGGTGTGTGCTATGTTGTTGTACAAATTTTATTATTAAAGGAAAATCACATTTTTTTCCTGTCGCTCTACTAAAACCACTTGCATAATTTTAAAATTATAATTTACATAACATACACCGAAAAACATTAAATACAAAGTATAAAAGCCTTTATAAAAATCAACGTAATGTATTTTTTCTTTAGTTTGAACACTGTTGTGGATGATGTAGTAATAGCCTAAAAAGTGATTTATGTAAATTCAGCCCTGTTGCATTATGAAAGGAGATTGCATATTTTGAAACTAGACCCCTAATTTGTACTGAAATTAAAATAATCAAAAAAAATCCTTGTATATTTATTACATTTTATATAGAAGAAACTTAAGGACCAAACTTAAAGACCGTTAAATAAACTACAAAGTAAACATAAAAAAACAAAACAGAATTCCGAATATCAAAAAAGCTGTCAACATGCACCCAAAATTATTTACAAAATAGGTGGGATCGTTTTAGGTGTTTTAGCATTGGAGACGTTTTTAAATCGAAAAAGAAAATTCTTATTTGGATTAATAAATGAAAACTAGGTAGCTCATTTAACTTCTCTTATCACCATTCCTAAAATAATATACTTGTCATAACAAAAAGTATTTTTTATCAATACTTGTAACAGTATTAACACTCAATATTTAATTTCTGTATATTATTGATTTCCATATAGTTTGATGTTTTTAGCTGTTTAGCACTATTTATATATTAAGGCACCCCAAAAACTTGATATTTGATGAAAAATAATTTTAGTTTTTTTGTATCACATCATAACTTAGGATTAGGCATCTTCCTTTTATTAGTCAAATATAACAAGGGGTGTTTTATAAATGTGTATTGTAATGCTCATTAGAATAAAGCTAATATATAAAAACACTTTCTTTTTGTGCTTAGCATAACAGGTAAAAAGCCGTTAATTTTAAACGGTATTCCAACAAGTTTATGACTATATGACTAAATAATTAATTAGTCCATAAGCTGGTACCTACCTTAACTAATCTGCAAGTAAGCTAAAAGTTTCTATTATTAATAATTTATAAATAGACTGTTAATGCTTAACTCTTGAAATATTTCTAAACTAATGACTCTGTACAGTATCATGGTAAAAATTTAAGTTTCTAGACTAAATAATTTTGCAAATATAAATTATACATTTTATCTAACACTTACATATAATATCTACATAATTGATCAGATTTTGAGGATATAAAGTGTACTATAAGTCACTAGTGAGCTAAAGTACCCTTTAGCTCACTAGTGAATTATAGTTACCAACAAAATGCATTACAACCAAACAAGCTTGCTTTCCAAAAATACAAAATTTTGTTGCTGGTGTTGACAATGACAAGTAACAAATAATGGATGACGTTTTCAAATTATTTTCGATATTAAAAACGATTTATACGAAAGTGTTGGATAAAATTTTGTATTAGACACGTGAGGTTATGTCCACATATTAACTCACTTATCTAATAAATAACTATTAAGCGTCTAATTTGATTGTCAAATTTGCTTTCTTACGTCCTTTTGTGAAAAACTTGTTAAAAACACAACTTTTTTTATCTTAAATTTTGAGTTTACTTGTATTTTATTTATCTTTAAGGATAGGTCTTTGGCGACAGTGTTATTAATAACTCTTATGAAATGTACTTATCAAAAAAAGAAAACGGTATTCTGTTTGAAAATTATATTTGGAACAAAAAAATTAAATTTTTAGAACCTTTTGCACCAGATTAAAAAAAAACTGTGTGCTACTTTAATACAGCAAGGGACATTTACGGACTATTAAGTGTTTTTTTATTATTTTTACCATTTTTCAAGTGTCGTAGACAAAAAAATACAGGATAGCTTTTTAAGGTTTCTAAATGGAAAAATAAACTGCGCAAAACTTTAATTAAAATTTATAATTTAAAAATGTAGTTCCGTAAGAAAAATAGGATTTCCAAGAATATATTAGTCATAACTTTAGAAATTGTGTTAAAAGTAAATATCAAAATAGGTTCTATATTAACAAATGTAAAAAAAAGAAGTACTTAATTTTTGGAATAAACCAAAGCTTAACCTAAAATGTTAAATTTGGTATCACAAACTTAAATTTAAATTTATAAAGCTGTGCAAAACTCTAAAAAAAAACTTAAAAGTAATTTTGTGATCTTGTGAAATGTGTTCTGCGGAATATTTAGATTTAATAAATCATAAAACAAATAAACCTATTATTTAAAGAAAAGAATTAATACCAGTATAGATAATTTAATACAAATAAAAATCACAAATCAGTGATCTAATCCAACCATGAAAACACGCTATATGAAAAAGTGAACATATGATCGCGCTAATAACAATAATTAATATTTTTATGATGATGTTTCCTATAACAACACATAAGGCGACGCTTTGTATTAATAAATTTCAGGGACAATTCCTTTCTAAATCTTAAAAAAAAACCTATAACATCAGGTACTAGTCATAAAATATAGCTATGGTCAAAATGTAAACATATCGATTTAACAATATTGTCAAATAAATGGAAGAACCTAATTTTTAATGACGTAACAAAATACATTTTTAAAACTTATAAATACCATAAGGACACCGTTATTTCAAATTTTAAAATAAAATAACATTTTATTTAAAAAACTTGTAATAGCATCACTTTATTATCTAGATGGTCATTTCATATGCAACCAGCAATACCAAATACAAACTTGCGTGCTTACGCCATTACATTTTCAACAATATTTCGAGTTAAGTATTAGCAATGAATTAGCAATGATATATTTATTTAAGCCTATTTTAACGCATACATTAGATATCATTGGCATTATGTATCAAATGCAACTATTGGCAGGATTTTTCCTAATATTTTTATATATAATATGATGTTTTAAAGCAACAAGACAGTGATTAAAAAAATAATAAAAAAATTAACTTGCACAAATATTTCCGTTTCAAAATTTTGTCTGAAAACAATAATTGAGTTCCTAAAAATATACTAATTAATGGTAAATACCATTTTAAATATTCCAGACAGTATGTGCGGTATAGGCAACCAACAATCATTCGGTTAAGCTGCGTCATCTAGTGTAATATTAACGAACTTTTCACCTTGAAATGTATATGTTAAACACTAGCTGGCGCCACGCAATAAAGAAATAATCAATGAATGAACGTAACATAGGAATGGCTGCTAGTATCGATATTAAGTCGGGAAATTGTGTACCAATTAATTTTAGAAGGCTACATTTGGTTTTGTTTATATGTAATAATTTATACATTTTTGGTTGGGGTCCGAAATACATTTTTACTTTTTCGATATTTAATTATACTTAAATATTGTTTTTTTTTCATTACCCTTAATATAAATGTGTGGTTGTAACATACCGAAAACTGGAAAACTATAAAATTAAACAAATAAATTGGACATATATTTTTGTTTTACTAAAATGTGTGAATCATACACGCATTTTTTATTAGTGCGTGTCATATTTAAGACAAGTTTGGGAATAAAACTATGTTTTAAGTAATGATATTAAAAAAGTATTGTTTAAATAATTACTGGTAAAAATTTTGATAAAAAATACTTTATTGGTTTCATATAAAGACAAAACGCAATTAAAAAAAAGTTTTCTATTCTTGCTTGTTTAATAAAGAAAAAAGGTGTTTTATACTATTAAGTGATTTTTTTTGGTTGATATTGATAAAAACAATATTATATTTAAATAAATTAATTAAGTTATTTACAGTAGCCCAAACAGCTTAATTAAAGAGTGACAGAGCTAAGTAATCTTAAGTGCCAAAATACAAATTTCTGATTTTTATCCATCAATATGTTCTATATGGTAGCGCTTGGTCTAATTTCACCACAGCGATTACAAATGAAGTCCAAAGTTGAGGCCACCCGTATGTAAAGTATGGTGATTCATTTCCGATTTTTTTCTTTTTCTCGGTGCTCAAGCCAAATTCCAATCTACACGTAGAAAGAAAAATTCCCACCGAGTTTAAGCCTTTAATATTAATTTTAAGTAGTACTTTTTATTTAAATTTAAAGTTTTCCCATTTAAAACACACGTACATTTTTTTTCAAATTTGTAATGCTTAGCCACTCTTTAATTTCACACAGCAATTTTATTTTCCGGTTTTAGTTGTGCCATTAAAAAAGAACTAAAGATGGGCAAGTACAACCGTACAAGGTCTCTCTTTTTTAGTCTTCAGAAAATGTTAAAGTAATGAGAGTATACCGAGGAATGATTGGCCGAAAATTTGCTTTACCAACCGTTTTATAGCGTAAGTATTTTTAGCGACTACAGCTTCTTCTCTAAAAGGTTAACAATAATATATAATTAACGCCCATCTTATGCCATCCTTCACAGTTCACCTGGTGAGATCCCCGAATTTTCCAGTTTGTTCATATCATCATTTCTTTAATCGTAAAGACTGAGAAAGCTGCAGTCTCGTAAAAGTTTTTCTTTCGTAACCTTTTAATCTTCCGGTGTTAATAAACTGCCTTTACTTTAGTTACTTAGGACACCGATCATATGCTAGTGACTTAAACTCTTGAGGCCCTTGAGTATCAATTACGTATTTTTAAAAATTCACATTTGTAAAATCGTGCCTCCGGTTTCCAAATATTCAAAATGCCATATACAGGGTATTTTGTTTCAAACTTACCACACTTAAGTTATCTGCAAAAGAGATACATATATTTGAGAGAATCGGCGTAGCACGTCAAAACATTTACTGATAAAAACATTTTCTACATAAAAATTGGATCAGCGCCCCTTCAACCCCTTAACCACCAGAGGGTCCAAGTGATACATCACTTTAAAAGCGTTTAGCAGTACTCTATAACCGTCGCATATAAAGTCAACATCTTTGCCTACTACAAAATGGCGGTACTTTTTTTAAACGGACAACACTGTATAATAAAAAACATTAAAATTCATACATAAATACATAAAACTTTCTTGTTTCATGTGCACTTCTATTAACGCTAAACCAATAAAAATGTGTACGATTTTTTAGATTTTCTAGTGTTTTTAAATTAAAAAGCTAATTATGAGAAACATCATTAAATGCAATTAAAAATAGACATGCAAATTTCAAAGTCACTCTCCGACTTAACGGTCTACTTGAGTATTTCAACCTTCGACATTGAAAACTGACTTTATAAGAGACGTTATTTTTGTGCTTATAACAAAAATTCTTCGAATTTTTAAGGTTAATATTTTGTAGCAAGTATTTGCTGTACTTATTTTAGTAAGTCCACAAAATGTAGGTAATCTATCCTAAAATTCCAAACATTTTTGCTTCAACATTAGTATCAAACTTTGTTGACCTGAATAAAAGCGTAAGTTTTTTTAACAAAAATGTAAAACGAAAAAATTACAGAAATTTTGCAGTTATTAAAAAACAATATGTCATATTACTTTTACAATTACGAAGAAATTTAAAGGTACTAGAAACTAGGAAGAGCACACTAAAAGGATAAATTATTATAATAATATTGCACCTATATTGAGACTTTTAGGGAAAAAGGAACATTTAATTTTTCTTTTTTAAATCTGGCAACATAGGTAATGCCTTGTGATCTAAAGGTTAAAATATTTTAACAATGCAGCATTGCCGCTTATACCAAAAAGTGGCATCAACTTTGATATTTTAAATGGAACGCCCTGTATATTTTGGTATTTTTGGATCCGCCACTAGCTTTCTCGAATATTGTTGCCATGTATTATCCTATACCTATCTCTAACGGTTTTCGAGGTAAATAATTATTTTCCATATTTTTGTTCAAAACATGTCTCTAAATAAAAGCTTTTATTACTCTAGCTGCATCTATGGGAGACACTTAAAATTTAGGGTGTAGCATCTTAATGTCCTCTGCATTCATTTTGTATGGAGAAAGTTGTTTTGAATTATAACAGGGTCGCTTAAAATTCGTGATTTTACCTCTAGACATAAAAATGGTAAAAAGTCAATTTTTTTTAAATGAAACACCCTGTATATTATCAAAGAATCCGAAAGGACCATAAAAAGCCTTTTAAATGATATATCATGTTCCTATACCTAAATGGTATGGTTCCGGAGATAAAAGCAAGTTTCTTTAAAAATCAATAATTTAACATAAGTAAGATTTATCAAAGATAGCCATGAAATGTCACAACTAAAGATAACAATTAAATTTATCTCTTTATATGGCTTTTATTCTTTCATATTTTTTGAGTTCGAAACGGTATACGTAATTAATATCGCTACTGAGCAACCAGTTTTAAGATATTTCATTTTATTCCTACTAAAGTTTGCCATTGCACTCACGCTTTATCTAGGCTACTTGGTAGTGTCCAAAAGATCTGTACAAAATACTACCACAAAATCTTTTGTCCGTTTTTTTGTGCAGAAGTGTATTTAATTTATATTTTTTTATTCACATTCTGTGCTATTTTTTTATTATTTTATTTTTTATTTGAGGCTAGTATTTTACTTTGCTCCCCAACTTTTTTAACCACCAACGAAAGGCATTTTCATAAGCTTTCCAGAGAGGTGCCACATAGGGGTTGTTGTATTTAATTTTTAGTGACTAGAGTTGAAGCTTAAGGGGTATTAGGGGTGTTTTGAAAAATAAGTCATTTTTTTTCTTCATGCTTGGGTTTTATGGTAATGGTTTTTTTTATTTTTTTATAATTTTTCTTAGTTTAGAAAATATAGCCGTTGTAAGTTTTTAAAAACGAACACTCTGCAACAAAATAAAATAAATTTTGCACTTCTTTAAACCTGCTTTATAAAAAGGTAATAATTTTTAATCAGTTGAAGTCACAACAATTCTGATTTAAAAAAATTATTTCATATCAAGCGTTATTATGCGTCAGTTACAATAAAATATATTGTAGAATAACTTTTCTATTGTGCTCTTTATTACTTTGTATGATATAATTTTAAAATGATTTGTATCCCTTTGATTTGGTGTCTGTGTTTTTATTGCAAAATTGCGACGAAAACTACCTATCATTTTATTTTAATATAATATAGAGTTACAAAGCAATTAATGTTTTCATCTTGATATTCATTTTTCAATATTTTTGGGTAGAATTTTTTCCAAAAATTTTTTCAATTACACAGTCACAGAAATAAAAAAAAAAAAATTCAGCTCTAAAAGAAAGACCATGGTTTCTTTACATTTTTGGGGTCAATGAGTCCGGACCTGGGGTCGCTTTAACCCCTGCCACGGTCAAGGTCATTACAAGGCCAAATCATCAAAGTTCATTACAAATATGTAGACGACAAATCGGTATTTTTAGGTATTTTTATGTTTTTGAAGTCACCGAGTCCGAATCCGGGGTCAATTAGACCACATCAGGTCATGGCCAAGGTCATTTCAAGGTCAAGATCATCAAAATTTGTCGAAAAACAGACCACAATCTTGGAATCTCCAGTGTTTTGGAGTCGCTGAATCCGAATCTGTGGTCAAATTGACCTCATCAGGTTGAGATGAAGGTCATATCAAGGGCAAATCATCAGAAGTTATCAGAAAATAGACCACAATTATGATATCTTAAGGTCTCTTTGGGCTGCTGACCCTAAAATGACCTTGATTATGACCTGATGGGGTTCAACTGACCCCGGATTTGAATTCAGCGACTCCAAAAACATAAAGATACCACAATTCTGGTCTATTTTCGATAAATTTTGATGATTTGATCTCGACCTGACCCTCATGGGGTCAAACCGATCACAGGTTCGGATTTAGCGGACCCCAAAACACAAAGATATCATGATCTAGTCCTTCGGACCTTCATTTTTTTTGTTGTTGTAGAGCTGTGATTGACCTAGAATTGACCTTGACCATGACCTGATGGGGCCAAACTGCCCTCAGATTCGTATTCAGCGACCCCAAAAACATAAAGAAACCATGGTCTTTTTCAGAGCTGAAACTCTCTTTTATTTGTGTGGCTGTGTAATTAAAGTGTAAATTTACTACTCAGAAATATGTTTCAGAAAAGCTTTATTAAACAATTAGGCTGGGACTTACCCAATGAAAGGATTTTTAGGACATTATTTGAAAATGACTAGAGTTGAGACTTACCTGAAAAAAAAAAATAAATATATATATATATATATATATATATATATATATATATATATATATATATATATATATATATAAAATACAAGGGACAACTACGATAAAGCAAAATCTGTTTATTTGGCCATTTATTTATTAATATTTTTATGTAATATCAGTAATCAGTTATCAGTAAAATCAGTAAAATATTATCAGTAAAATTTGGGATTCTTTGATGTTGCAATTTATTATGATTTTTTGTTTTATATTAAAAAAATCGTAATTGTTTGTATTGTTTCTCTGTCCAATTTAGTTTAAGCAAAATAAACAATAGGTAGTTAACAAGATTTTTTTCAAAATAGGCAAACAGATTAATAACTAAAATTAAATTCGAACTATTTTCCAGGAACTTAAAAGAAATACATTAATAAGAACGTAATTATCTATAGCTTATTCTGTCTTTTATTCCGTTACTGACTGCTTAAAGTCGACAAGACATACAGTCAGTTAAGTAAAGGATTACAATACAGTAAATGTTGTCCCACTCCTGCAAAAACAAATCGCTTATTTCTAGGCCGTTCTTGGAAATGATGTATGTCTACGTATACGTAGTCTTAACTCATTTCAGTCAAACGAAGACAAATCATGACAGCAACACGTATGACAGATAACATATCTAAATCAAATGACCCAACGTCTATTAGAACCATGATTTAAGGGGGATGATACCTGTAAAAACACCAATTTTTTTCCTAATATGTTAGTATAGTCCTTTAAAAACAAGTCCCTAAAATTTTAGAACATAATTTTCTGTATTTCCCATACTACCCACCGAGTGGGTAAGTCACTAGAATCAATACATTTTTATGTACCTATTCAAAATTTAAAAGCGTTTCTCTCAAAACTTTATTTTGAAATTGGCGGGCACGATAACTCCAAAAAGTTAATGACTGATCTTCCTGAAATTTTGCACACATATTTAAGACAACAGTACTTTCTATGTGAACCTCCAAAATCTCAAAAAAAATATATAAAATTATTTTTTTTTTAAGCGAAAACGATGGAAAAATTGAGCCAAAAAATCATTTTATTTTTTTCAAGCATTGTATTTCTTGGATATATTTTTTTGTTTTTTTTTAGGTTCACCAACAATTGGGACAATAATAAACACAAAAAAAAAAACATTTTTTAATTTTTCAAATCAGTAGAACCGTTACAGGTATCTTCCCCTTAAAAATTTATAAACATACGCCCACATACGTTATTAAATTATTAGGAAAAATTATACAGGGTTAATTGATGGTTAAAAACACAGAGTATGATTCCTAAGCTTATTTAAGAAAGAAAAGTTTATATAAACCTCTTAACTTCTTAGCCACAGGGGTTGAAGATGTTAAAAACTCCCTTTTAAAAAATGAGTCACACTTAATATTTCTTCTCAGCCGTTTCTGAGATATTGCATATTTTTGTCATTTATGACAGATATTGGTTATATAGTAGGCCATGAAAAAGTAATTATGTTTTACTTTAAACAATCTTGTTATAACTTTTGTTTTTATGGACTGCAATGACTGGAAACCATTTTTTAATAATTTTATAACGCAAATATGAGTAAAATAGTCATATTTTATAAGTATTTTAAATTATTTCGTTAATATTTTGCCCTAAAAACATTTCCGATTAGGTTTTCTTGATACGTAATATTTTATGTAAAATACAACCATTATTTTTTGTATACAGGTAAGTAAAATGGCCATGGAAAACAAACACAACCCTTTTAGCTAAAAGTTGGCATTTGTTTTCCATGGTTATCTTTTAATTTACTAAAATACAAAAGATAATGGTTGTTTGTTACATTAAATATTAACTTTTAATAAAACCTGATCAAAAAGTTCCTAGGGCAAAATATTAACAAAATAATTTAAAATACCAAAAAAATAGGATTTTTTACCCCTATTTGCGTTAATAAATTATAAATAAATGAGTTTCCGTCATTGCAGTCAATAAAAAACAAAATTTATAACAAAATTGTTTAAAGTAAAACATAATTACTTTTTCATGGCCTACTATTTATCTAACCAATATCAGTCATAAATGATAAAATAACACATTTTTGAAACGGTAATTTTTAACCAGTTTTAATAGTAAAAATATACAGGGTGTTCTATTTAAAAATTTCCAAAAATAAATAAATTAGTCAAAAATGTGCCACCCTAGAAATAAACTGAAATTATATCTGCAATCTGCATAAAAAGTTGCTGTAGCAATGTTTTTACAGAATTATAAAATATTTAAAAATAAAAAAGTTATAAAGAATAAAAGAAAAAGCAAAAAAATAAGAAACACGATGTAGCGAGTAAACGACGCAGAGATAGCGAATTGCGGTTTTGACTACTAAATTTGGCTTAAAATTTGAGCATCGCAAATGGGGAGTAGTTTTTTGTTAAACATACAGAAACATGAGTTTCCTATTAAAAGCGTCGAATTTGGCCCACCCTGTACATATTTAAAAATTACAGGCGTATTATATTTAGTTTGTAAAAACGTTTAAACTGACAATAAGTATTTTCTGTAAATCTAACCATAACATTCACCTACACCAGTTTGCAACCCATTAATTTTTTTAAAATTTAATTGGCATTATGGAATATAAATAGCAAAATACCACGAACAATTTGTTTTAAAATGAACTGGTCTCAATTTCATTTGATTTCTTAACTAAGAGTAGGTAGAATGACAATGAAACATGATTTCCACATGTAATTGTATTTGAGGTGTCGAATTCTGCATGCATGAATAAATTCTCGATTAAACTAGTAAGTATTATGTCATACGGAGCATTTTTAAGAAAATTAATGAATTATACATTTCTAATTACATCTTAGAACATGAGTTGAATACCATCAAATGGAATCTTGCGCTAACATATAAAAAAATTAAAACGGGTTAAAAAATCAAAGAGTAATTAACATTATGTAAATAATAGTGCCTGGGCCAGTTAAAATGAACTTTATGATATGAACACTTTAAAAACTTTTTAAGGGGAGTTTTTTTGACGAGTCTACCATGAATATTTACACTGCCATATATGGCAAACAGTGCTTTAACCCAGCATGTCAATATAAAATATTTCAGGTGTCAGTAGGTCTATTCTCGAATCACGAATACATTATCTCGCATGCGAAATCAATGGAATGTCGTATAAAAATCATGCTCATCGTAAATATGTATTCTCGAATGCCACTTTCAAATATTTGTAATCGACATTTTTTGAGTAGGAGGACCCATTTGACAAATGAATTTTCGTTCCAGATTTTGGTACCTAGTCAAACAAAACCTACAAATAATTGAAGACGTCAGTTGATGACAGTGTTATGTGACATTTTGTTAATTTCTGATATTGTACAACAATAAGTTATAATTTGCCCATTTTAATTTAAAAGAAGTAAGAAAATGTAAAAATGAAGAGGGTAATGGATATGGATTGGTAAAAAAACATCAATAAAGCTTTGTCGTAGGAGCATAGTTCGTACAATAACAAAACAAAATTTTGTAATTTTCTTACGAAGCTACAAGAAATGGATATAAATTCTGCAATTTGTAGTCTTTTTAAACCTTTTGCTCTCAAGATGGAAAGAAAAGAACCACAAAATTTACCACCTATTTGAATACTTGGTATTCTATTGAAATGTTTGGAAAAACTGATAAGAAACTGTTAGCTGCGTCAACTAATTTTAATTTAATAATATATGAAAACCAAATTCAAGAAATTGAAACCTTTACTACGGATCAGTTCCAAAATAATACCTGTTTTATATATAGTATTTAATATAATATATTTTGTATCGTAGATATTCTTTTTCTAAATAAATTAAATTTATTAAAGCAAGACTGCAGTTTCACTTTATATTCTATCAAAAAGATCTGATACTAGTAGGCAGTTAGTATTAAGCAGTTAACAACCGAACAAAAATAAACCATTTTCTTTTAATAAATTATTATAATAAAATCAATCAAATATAAAAATATAAACAAATGCGATTGTGTAACTTGTATTTTTTATTGGTTATGTTCTCTTGATTCTCTTCTTAAAATCTATTTTACCGTTCACTTAACCACATTTACTCTGTTGCCAAGTTTTACCTTTTGACAAAATTTCTAATTCGAGATTAAAAGTCACATAGCACTCAAGAATCGGAAACAATAGGTTTAAACGAGAGAATTGACCTCCAGGCTAGGCAAACGCAATACAATGTTTTTGTCGGACAAGTCTACCAAAATGTTTTATATCCAATTTTCAAACATTCTGCCAAAAATAGTAAGGGTTACAGTCATGGAAACCATAAGGCAGGCCACATGTTTCGGTTATCGGACTAGGCGGGTTTCGTGACTATAACCCTTAAGATTTTTGGGCACACTGTTCAAAATTGCATTTAAAACATTGTGGTAAACTTGTCCGACATAACAGTGATGCGTTTGCCCAGTCCGACAACCGAAATATTTGACATTGACAGGCTGGGTTAAAGCGTTGCTTTCATATATGGCGGTATACATATTTGTGGTAGACTATTTAAAAGATATCCCCTTAAAAAAGTTTAAAAAGTGTTCTTATCATAAAAGCCATTTTATTACCGGCCCAGGGACTATAAGGATTTGAAACTTAAAGATGTTAACTTCTTCTAATATATGCCAGCTAAAAATAATATTTTCAATAGCGCCCTGTAGCTTAAAAACTAAGGGGGTTAGGACGGCTTGGTTTACGGCATCTCTCGTTTCACAAAAAGTGGCGGCGCCAGGTGTGGGCGCGGTTGGCGAGCCCTCAACCTAAATTGTTTTTGCCCAACCGTTCGCCCAACCTGCTAATTAAGTAAGAAGCAAAGAAACGCCAAAAAACACATTAAAAAAAAACAAAACTGTTCTCATAAACCATTAATTCAATTGAAATTGAAGTATCACGGAATTCTTGAAAATGATCTACATATAGGTCGCAAAATTAAAAATCATGTAAGTTATGGATACTTAAAATTTAAATTACCAAATTAAAGGCATTTATTAAACAAAGATATAGCACTAGAGGTGGAATAAGGATGGGTCATTTTTTTGTTTTATTAAAAAAAAAATAAAAAAAAAAAAAAATTAAATTTTTCTGTGGCCGTCATGGTCATAATTAACGAAGTTACTAATTTTTAATTTCATTTTTAGTTATTATATTTTTAAGTCCGTTATTTTTCATAGAAATTGACCGTTTCTTTTTGTAAAATATAAAGTAGATCTCGGAGATTATGTTTGCATTATTAAATCCGGTACGCGAACCCGCGAAATAACTAATTAGGGAAAACAAAATAACCGTACTGCCGAATCTCGCATCGGAGATTCCCGCGATACCCCGTGAAACTTGCAGTCCCACTGCCGTAAAGCCCGCGATGACGCGTCGAGAGTGGGGAGATCGTATACTTAAGCCGCTACGCGCGGTACGATCGACAGAACCTCACGTTCTCGAAGACCGACTAGTCGACAGCAGAGCAGCGAACGGGACCAGCCAGAGACAGTAAGCATACTAACCTTTTTATTACAGGGCGACTTGCTTTTGCAGGTGCAGGGTGCGTGGAGAAACTACCAGGGTGGCAGAGTCTTTATACTGTTTGTCCGGTATCAACGTGTAGTGGGCTCCCGGTTGATACCTGGTTCGGGTCTATGCTGGCGACTCACCCCATAGATCCTCTCGTCATTTTCGATACTAGTGTGTGTGCTCTCCCGGCTAGTATCCATCCATACTGTTCTCCGTAAATTGCTTTTGTCCGGTATCAACGTGTAGTGGGCTCCCGGTTGATACCTGGTTCAGGTCTATGCTGGCGACTCACCCCATAGATCCTCTCGTCCATTTTCGATACTAGTGTGTGCGCTCTCCCGGCTAGTATCCGTTCGTAGTTTTCACGCACCTGACCATCGGAGAAAGCAAGAAGCCTGATAAACAGCTGTCATTATCTGTTAGGTCCTTGGTGAAATTTTCCTACCCGTTCCCCACTTTCCGTCGAGTAATAACCGATATATTTACGACTCCGCGACCAAATCATTAGGGGTGGTTTAGATTTTAAACAGGACAAACGACGCGCATTACCAGGTTGGGTTTTATTTAGATTTAGGAATTAAATTTAAGAACTAGGTTTGTATGTAATAAACACGACCTCAATATATCTATTCTCTTTGTTCTTTTTAAAATTGCGAGTTTTATTTGTGTTACTCCCTATAGAACCTTGGAGAACCTTTCTCCACTGTCTAAAAGCTACCTCGCGGTATAGTGGACCCTTTACCACTTTAAATAACTAAGGGTGGCGCCCGAGATATTTCTACAAACGCGCCAAGAACGATAGTTTTCCATAACCGCGGAAAATTACCGTTAACGGAGAAACGTGTTAAAAAAACCCTTCAGGTACAGAAAAAATTTATTGATATTTTTAACAAAACATGTTTAACCTTAGAGATAGAAACGTAAGTATGAAATTACCATAACAAAAAAATTAAAAAAACTTGCTTATATAAAAAAATGGTGGGTTATATTTTGACCCACTGTACGAGAATGGCCAATACGATAATCAAATTTATTTTCTATGATAGGTTTGAAAACATTGTTTGTTTTTTCCTAAACATAGTGGGACATGACAAACACTGCACATCCAGTTTGTCCTTGTTTCAAACTCTTTTGTGCTGCAGTTTGAACATCTTCTTCGGGTTGTACGAATAGGCTGATGGGCACTTTCTGTAAATCGGACAGCTTCTGTCTGAGATAATTTTCTTTTTTTTATTGGTATTGGCAGCTCCATGGGTAGGGACATACTAGCAACCAATTTGGTAGCCACACATTCTTCCACAATTTTCATACGAAAATCTTTCATGGTCATTTTTGTCGGCAAATCTAATAACTTATGTATCACATGCGCATTAACAACTGCTGTATCCAAAAAGAAAAAAATTCGGTGCCACCATTTCTTACTTTTCCTATCAATTTCGTATACGGTTTTTAATTGATCAAACTTATCCACACAATTCATATGCTTATTATAATCTACCAAAACCTGTGGACAAGCAATTGACGTACAACTTCCATCTTTCAATTTCCTATTCACTTCTGTAGTATCTTTAGGGTCGTGAAAATTTGAAAGTAAATAAACCATACGCTTGTCATACCATTTGAAAGCGGATACATGAACATTACTGGTAAACCATTCACTGTCTCCCCGTTTTAGTGATTTATCTGGACAAAAATTAGGCAAATTTTTTCGAGAAATTCGAACTGTACCACAAGCATATATCTTCTTTTCATATAGTTCACTTAATAGCTCTACACTACTAAAAAAATTATCGAAATATATTCGATGATATTTATTTTCAAGGTCAGCTGTAAGTTGCTTAACAACTCGGCTACCCAACTTTTTTCAACTTCATTACCAGTTTTGCCAACGTAAATATCAAAATCTAAACAATATCCAGTTTTATCAGCAATCATCCAAACTTTATAACCACGTTTTTTTGGCTTTCCCGGCATATATTGTTTAATAGAAGAGCGGCCTTTAAATTTGATCATAGACTCGTCAATGGATAAAGTCTCATGTGGGTTCAAACACAATTTAAAATTTTGTCGCATGATTTTTAAAAATGGTCTAACCTTATATAGTTTATCATAATTTTTTGAAGTCTTTTCGGGCATCATAGAATTATCATTTAGATGAACGTTACTCAGAAGCCAACCAAATCTATGCACTCTCATAAGTCTACTTATGTAAGGGTCATGTAACATTGGATTCGTACTCCAATAATCCCTGTAGGACGGCAGTTTTTTTATTCCCATTAGCAGGTTTATGCCAATAAAAACCATGATCTCTTCTTTATCAGTTTTAGTATATGTTTTACCAGTTTTTAAGTAATTTTGTTCCGCATACAAATTAGTTTGGAACACGATAAGATCCAAGACTTCATCTGTCATAAAACACTTAAAAAGATCAAAGGGGGAGGGATCTTTCATACCTTTTATACGATTCGTTACACCCGCAGCCTGTATGAAAGCTACTGGGGCATCTATATTGCTGACTTTGCTCCAAACTACATTCATATTTGGTTTTCCTATAATATGCGCCAACGGAACCAGATCTTCATCATCCCAATCTTCTAGTTGGTTATCATCCTCGGAATCCAGTATAATTGGCAACAGATCTGACTCCACAGACATGTTTTCCTTTTCAGGAACATCTTCGCCTTCAGAGTCATTGTCCGAACCTTCAGAAGGAATATCCATATACTCCTTATCACTCTCATCCAACATTTCATAAAGCTCTTTCTCAGTCATGTTTGTTAGCCTGAATGGCAAAGGATCACGTAAGCTTTTATGGGCCATGTCTAAAATAAACACACCTTTCATGTAATGGTGGGATGAAATTTAAACATTGGAAAAAGATGTAAAAATGGGGTGGAAATATGGACATTTGATTAGTTTTTTTGTAATAATAGGTAATAAAATTTTTAATAAAATGCATACCATCAAATTTACTAAGCAAAATATAAATAGAAATTGTTTAAAACTTACCTTAATTACGCCGCAAAACACACCTTGGAAACAACACTAATCAAATGAATTTACCGTCGCTACTAATACGCAAATCTTTTTCCTAAATATTTTTTATTACAAACATGTCTTGACCTGACTTTTTAGGAGCGCGGGACAAAAAATAAACCGTGATACTGAAACGCTAATATTAAAAGATTAGGTGGGTTAAATTGCACTCCAACGCTACCGGATGGGACAATTTTTTGGTGGTTTAAATTTTGTCCCAGCGTACCTTCAATTGTGCATTGTACAAAAACAAGAGTTTTTATTAATCATTGTGTCTTTACGATTACTTTTTTCATTACGCGGCCGAATGGGGTACTTTGCACATTTTTAAAAAATTAACCATATCTGCTAAGAGAAACCCTAAATAAAAAATTCCAAGAGGTAACTTTTGTGGCTTATGTAATAAGCTTCATAACTGGTGCATCAAATTTGGCAAAGTCAGTGACGCACATGATTTTTCTCTAAATATATTTTTACAGTTACCGCATACGCACGCCACTGCCGCAGCTGTAAGCAGACTTCTTACTTAAAACTACGCACTTTATTAATAAACTTAAAAGTTCCAAGTTTCATTAAAATCTGGTTAAGTGGTTTTTAGGTCATTTGAAAAAGTAAAAAAAATTGAAACTAACTCCCCGTATATCGGAAACCAAGCGTTTCCGGACCCATGTGCATAGGACTTTATTTATTATTTTTTAGTAAAGAATTACCCCACGAGCAATGGTCCATGTTTTTTAAACACCCTCTTTGCTTTCTCTGCTGTTGGTCCCGTTGCAAGACGATTAACCAGCTCTTCCCCTTCCGGACTATGCTTTCCAGGGCATCGTACGTGGAAAATCTGGATGGTCGAGCTTTCCGCTCCCAGAAATTCCGGTTCAAATTATTCAAATATTTACTTTGGTTCGATACGAAATAATAATCGATTCAATGCATAAATTGTAGCTGTCAATCCAAAAACTGCTACTGTTATTGTGCATAACCTTCACTGTCACTTGCTGACGCTTCCAGTAGAGGGCGCCACCGTCCTCGGCCGTTACGAAAACACGTGCACACCGCTAACATAAAAACATCAGGTTTTTAGGAATCTTCACTCACAGCGCTTAGTTCCAGAAGAAAGATGCTATCAATTTAGCGTGAGTCTTTTCTCGATCCCCAAGGGCACAGAAACGCCCGTACAACTCCTTCGCCACTAGCTCAATACCAAGCTGCAATTTGACTCGCTTGCCACTTGAGTGCGCGCCTTGCCCGGCTGATTTTGAAACTCCATTGATCGCCCGACAAGTCATAATGAGACAGAAGAAGATTCATTTTATTTTTTCATGGCTTACTTGACTTCAAATAAACCGTTTTATAACTTCAATTAGGGCGCTCCGGCATAGCAGAGTTGGGTCGAAAAACTGAAAATCGGTATTCGAATGCTGAATACGAATCCCGGAAAGAAAAGTACATGCGAGGTGTCCTGGTATTCAGATTGTTGGCGTCTCTACCGAAATAAGATAATATATACCGGCAATGCATTTTCAAACTTGAAAGTAGCAGCCATTTCCGGTTAAACCGGAAGTTATACAGTGTCCGTCAAATATATGGACGCAAATTAAAAATGTTTGATTACACATTTAACCAAAGGAAAATCTTAATAAAGTTGCTGCTTCCTTTCAAACTCAAAATACAACTGCCAAAATAAAAGTATCTTCATTTGTGGTACCGGAGGAGATACAAAAATATGAAAATGGTTTAAGAGGAAAGTACCCTTTATTTCTCAGAATACATCCAAATATTGTTTGAGAAAAAGTATCTCAAATTAAAAAGTAGGTGTCTCATATGAAGTCACAGCCACCTATCTCAAAAACCAATTATTTTTTATTTGCTACTATTTTTGCGCTACCCTGTATTTGCAATGAAAATAATGTCCTTTAAGTTAAGGAATTAAGGTCTTTATTATCGTTTTTATTCGTTCGGGTTATTTGGTAATCCATTTTTTTCAAATTCAACTACGTTTTTTTTTTCTATTTGGACGCAAAAATATGAGCATTTCTCTAGAACTTATTTTATTAAGTTATTTTCTGGTTTGTTTTAATTGAAACTAAAGTTTTACATTGCATACCTATTATATCTGATAGAAGGTTGACACTAAAGTGCATCGTTTTCATTCGAATACAGGGTAGCGCAAAAATAATAGCAAAGATTAAAAGCAAATGGTTTTTAAAAGATAGGCGGTTATGACCTTATATTTGACGCCTAGTTTTTAATATAGGGGATATTTTTTTCTCAAATAATATTTGGACGAATTATGAGAAATAAAGGGTACTTTTTACTTGAACCATTTTCTTCTTATTTTTCCCAGTGCATGCAAATGAAGATATTTTATTTTGGCAGTTATATTTTGACCTTAAAAGAGAGCAGCAACTTTTTTTTTTGATTTTTTTTTTGTGAAATATGTAATACAAAAGAATTCCATTTGCGTCCATATATCTGACGGACACTGTAGAAAAAAAGTGAATAGATCAATTAATCCACAATTATATGAAATAATTATAGGCCAAATATCATTTTTCTCTTAATAGGTAAAAAAGTTATAAGAGGGAACCACCTGTGAGAAACACCCGGTATACTGAAGCTACCAAAGGCTTCCCAGGATTCCGTAAAAAAATTAAAAATGTAGCGAAACATTTTGCAACCCTACCGCTACGCCACCATTAAAATAGAAGCAAAGATCGGGCCTATTCAAATTTGGCAATGACCTGATCTACTGTTTACTTGAGAACTCATGCAAATTAGTAATTCTTCAAACTACAAAAATTATGTAATTGCAGATTGTATGGTTACTATATAAAGTTAGTACCTATAAACAAATTTACAAAAATGTTTTTAATAAGATATTTTGCATGGACAAGGGGAGAGAAACAGTTGATTTACCCCACCAATTAGAGAAATGGCACACACCTGCGACTGGTGATTGTGTTCAGCGACCAAAAGAGCTCGTCAAAGTTTTATTTTATTCTTGCTTAACGTTGGTAAAAAGGACGTGCTTGGTTAAAAGTATGGATTTATTTAGAATTTTTTGTTTCAGTACGCACTTTTTACGTAACATTTTTTGTGTCTGAATCAATACTATCAGCCAAACATCTTGCGAACTTTCACCGGTTTTGATGGTTAACTTAACACAGCGGGATTACTCGTCATGCGCATGGGAGGTTGTTTTTCCGGCTTGCTATTGGCTGTTATAAATGTCAAAACTCTTGACTTTCACATGCCAAGATCGTTTAATAGGTAAGGTTGCCTCATTACGTCACATATGTACCGCACTGCTGGTTCCTTATTGGCGCCAACATAGCAAACCCAAAAGGATGTCTAGACGGATAATGCTATGAGGGCGAAAGATCCGCGATATTCAATAATATTCAAAAATCAGCTAGAATAATCAATAATTTATTAATAGAGAGGAAATAAAGAAGTTACGGTAACAACTGGAATTAACAGTATTTAAAAAGTATTTCTTTAATATTGACAAAAAACACAAACTACACTGTGTTAAAAACTTCATTAAATAATGAGCAAAATACATATGTGACGTATGGTCCGCCAAGCTGTTGAAACGCTTACAGCGAGGCAACCTTACCTATTAAACGATCTTGTTTCACATGTACATGTTTCAATATGGATGATGTTTTGTGATTGTTTGTGGCTGTATATTTGTTTTGTGTTTTATTCGGTTTGATTTTACGTGTGACCTGTGTTATAGATATAAATTATTGAAACAAAATTTGTGGAAATTTATGGGTTTTTTAATAAATTATTTTTTAAATTATTTACGTTGTTTTTTTGAATAAAAACAAATTAACACTTTATCTAGGATTTATTTATGTAACAAAACATTATATACATTAATATTTTATATACATCCGTAAAATATATTTAATGAATATCTTGCTGGAGGTAAAAACACAATGAACCAATAGAGGATTTCTGTGTGCGTCACTCTCTATTTAAAAAATTTGCTTGAACTGTAAAAGTCAGACAAATGATCAGTTTAAAAAGTATTAATAGTGATAAAAATTATACTAAAGCGAAAAAATAAAAAGGCCTAAAGCCTAAACACTTAAAAACTTAATAACTGACCCAGTTAAGGTACAAACCAAGATATAGAGTGTGTCTACTTAAGTTCGTACCATAAGGCAAACTTTTTATTAATTTTACGAAAAAATTTAACCATTCGATATTAATTGTTTTCAGTGGTAGGTATATGAAATATCTTAAAAATATAAATTTATGTTAAGAGGAAAGTACACTTATTTTTGTCAATATTGAAAATTTGTGGAAAAAGATGTTTAGGATTAGGATTTTTTTTCTGCAATAACGAGCATTTTGAGCTTCTTTTACAAAAGTATTTTATTTCAAAATAAGTATCCAGTAATGTGAAAACTTAAATTTTCATTGTTAATTAAAACCTACAATCTTATCTGCTTCCTCATACCTAAAAAACAAGTATGTAGATATCGAATAAAATGGACCAAGCACAGTGGCCTATGGAAACTGAAATCCTACTACGCTTTTCTTAGTATAAGTAGGTAATATTAACTTATAGACTATAATACCTTTCAACTAAATAGGATCAACATAAATCTAAAATTTATTTGGTTGGTAAGTTTGAGCATGCTATTTTCATATATTTCTTAAAATTATACACTTCTTTTACATTTAGTACCATTTTTTATGCTAAATAAGTAATCTCGCAATAAAAGTTTAGTTTTCAAGAAATAATTCTATTTAGATTTTTATTTTCAGTTCTCATTTCCCTAAAATTTATACCTATACATTTTTCCACATTAACCTATTCCAATCTAAGAAAAAATAGTCTTCTACCAAATAGATTTTAATACACCATTAGCACTAAATTACCAATATTTAGTCATTAAAATATTAATAAATTTCAGTATAAACCACATTTTACACTTTTTATTAATGTTTTATGTATATTTACTCAATAAATCAATGTTTTTGAATATACCGCCGATTTTGACATTGGGAGTGCGTATGCGCATGCCCTGCCATCCCGCAGACCCTTTCTTCAAATTGTGCCACTTTTCGAAACGGCGATTGATCCTCTATCCTTGTCTATTCTCTTTGACAATAAATAAATATAAATTATTAAAATTTTACGGCACCTTTTCAGACAACGCGGTGGTGCCACCACGAATGTAAACTAGTCACTAAAACCCCATTTCAGCTTTTTTATCAATTATTGCTTTCTTATAAATTTTAATTTAAAATGTACACATTAAATGTTAATTATTGTTTAATATTTATTTTAATTTCGTATGTGTTATCTTAAAAATGGTGACAAATAAAATTGATGACCTAGACTTAGTTTTTAAATATTTATTTTTTCTTCATATTAAAGTCAATTTTAGGTCAACCTTTACAGACTGTCCACGGATGGAGTTAACAAAAGGACAAATGGATCAAAAATTAAATTTTTCGAAAAAGACTTTTGCTTTTAAAAAAATGGGATTTACGACCAGAAAATGTTGGTTTTGTATACAGGGTTCGCAAAAACTTAAACAAATAAGATGATTTTTCTACAAGAGTAAGCTACCTTTACTTTTTTATTTGGAAGCAACATTTTATTTAAAATAGCTTTTGAAAAACTAACTTTCTTAAAGTTACAGGGGTATCAAAAAGTTTTATGAAACTAAATTTGAAGTTATTAAAAATTAATTACTTTAAAATTTTATAATAAAACGAACTAAAATTTTTTTATAATTTGCTTTTTACCCTACTTTCTCCAAATTCCTACAAAACAAAATTTTTCAAGTGTAAACGCCAGTTTTAGTCAAATTATGGATTTCAATAAAATTTTGAATTATTGTTTTTATCGATTACAAACATGATTCTAAATAAAAAAATGTATTGACATTTTGCTAAAAAATGAAAAATACAGGTAATTAACTCTTGGAGAAAAATCATGTTTTTAAATTTTTTGCGAACCCTGTGTACAAAATTAACATTTTCTCTTCGTAAATTTTTTTATGAAAAATGGCTTTTTTTCAAAAAATTAAATTTTTGGTCCATTTGTCCTCAAGCGTCCTGAGTCGGGCCACTGGCCTTCCCGTCCAACCAATCTATTAGCCTCTAAACGTCAGGTAATGCATAAAACGCCCTTGTAACATAAATTATAGAAGATCCTATTTTATTTGATCAGAAAACATTATTTAAATACATTTTTAATTAGAAATATGTAAGTATTCCGGTATTTTACCCAAGCTTAAAAATTTTGAATTATACATGAGATAAATTATAGTAATTTTTTCATTAAAAGTTGTTTTTTTATTTTGGGCCTCGTGTTATAAAGACAATTTCTTATTGAGTGTTAATACATTTAAATAAAACATCAAAGCTTTATTTTAATAGATATACACTATATTTCTGTTTTTAATATTAAATTCACTTACATGTCACTTTCTTTGATATTACTTTATTTACAATTGTTAATTTTATTCTTTAATGGGTTTTTTTCTCTAGAAAATTGTTTTCGTTAAGGTTCCTTTTTTCACGAATGATGTTTTTCTTAATTATAATAATGGCTTATTGCATTTACTGCAATTAAACTTTTTAAAAGAGGCACGAATATATTTTTTAAATCGAGGAGTTTCTATTTGACATGTTTAAGAAAATTCCCTCCTTTACAATCGCGCAAATTTGCTAGCTTCTCTATACAAATCTTGACTAACCTTTGCTAAGTCATAATTTACATATTTTTTTGTTTTATCACATACACCATGTTTGAAGTCTCCATTTTTTGTTTTTTGTACCTTTATAAATAGTAGCTTATCTTGTTCTGACTTAAAACATACTTTTATTGGCCCAATTTGTAACCTAAAAGCCTTAACTTCACCAGTTGTTATTTGTAGGGCATTTATACTTTTTTTAATAGCTGTCTTGCCTTATAAGCACCTTCTTCGGGTGGAATATCATTTCCTATTACATAACTTTTCAGTCTTTGTCCTTCGTTTCTGTTCATTTCCCTCTTCAATTGATTTTTAGGTCTTGGACCTCGTTCCGTAGCTGGTTGTTTAATTCTAAAGAAATTACGCTATGTAAATTTAAATTTTTGAGGTCATTGCATAAATATCTCTTTAAATTTGGTTAGCAAGAACGATAGTAGTAATCCATTTTCACCATTGTCAATAATTATAAAAAGTGCGAAAATATAAAAAAATTGTTAAATTAGCAATACTACCGTAGAGTTTTATTGTCTAGAGTTTTTGTTTTCCAATTAAAAAATAAAAACGTTACTTTTTGTTATATTTGTACCGCGATATCACCCTTTAACGACAATGGTAGTCCATTTCCACCAATTTTATTAATTATAAAAAGTGCGAAAATATGCAAAAAGCAAAATGTTAAATTAACAATACTTCCGTAGAGTTTCATAGTCTAGAGTGTTTTGTTTTTGAAAGAAAAAATAAAAACGTGACTTTTTGCTATATTTATACCACAATATCACCCTTATGGTTGACTTTTATTTAACCTTATGTTTATAAAGCAAACTACCATTTAATTTGAACAAGGAATCACGTCCTAAAATTTTTTGCACCCTGTATAAACGATCTTTTAATTTTGAGACAACCTTAATACCCCAAAATTTGACGTAATTGTTGACCTGCCAGGTCATACAACATTACATTTTAAGCCTATAATAATAAAATACAACCATTTAAATTATTTTAGGTATAAATAATTATAAAACCTTCGTAAACATGTGTAGTTGTGTGGGTTATTTTAAAAGGTTTTTATCGACCAAAGCGAAGGTTTTTAATTACAAACTGCCTGCGGACCAGGCTTTGTAGTTTTGTCTTTTTAAACCATCTGCTTTAGAGTACAACTGCTCACAGTTTCGGTTTTTAAATTAACTATAAAGTACAGCCCTTTTCTACTTCCCTACTGACCAATCGCGACCAATTCGTGACCAAGTTTGGTAGCATAGAATGAGCTCTAAGTGTTTATATTAAGGCGCTACATACATATTAAAAAAAAACAGTGTATAACCACCCTTGTATATTCTATTCAACCTCTGACCAATCACTGTGGCCGACCGACCAATCATGCCCAATTCGTGACCAATTTATACAGCATTGAATGGGCACTGAATTTTGACATTGAGGTGCTACACATTTTCTTGTTACAAGTAATAATTTCGAAACATCTTTTTTAGTCTCTTTGACCGCTGATCAATTACTGCAACTCATTGACCAATCATGACCAAATTGTGTCCAATTGATATTGCATCGGATGAGCTCCTAACTTCAGTATTGTGATGCTAAATATTCCTATGTAGCAATTAATGAATGTGAAATAACTTCACCTCAATTCATTTCACTGCTGACCAATTACTGTGTCATAATGACCAATCGTCACCAATTCATCACCAATTGTTACAACAAGAAACGACCTCCGAATGTTGATTTTGAGGCGCTAAATATATTTCTGTAGCCATTAGTGACCTTAAAAATGAAAACTTTTAAATGTATTCCAGTATATCTTTAACCAAATATTATGTTAATTGTTATTAGCTTTCAGAATTTGTTTTTTGATTCAATTTTTTTATTTTGGGCCGCTTACAAAATTATCTCGTCCTTGAATATCTCCATTTAATACAGAACTCCTATATCTTGCTGACCAATCAATTAATCATACTCACCAATATTTCCTATTTAATGACCAATTGCGCCCATCCTGATTGAGTCATGTATGATTAATTTAAGGCGCTAAACAATTTTTGATGACTTTAATATTTTAAATACACTGTAAAAGTTGGTGTATGGATGACCATTTCGTCACACTTAGTGAGCATTTATGACTATATACATATACTAGCAGTTTTTCAAACCTCAAATTTCACATTTTGAGTCGCTACATATATGGGGCATGGTTGTACACTCTGGAAAATTCCAGCTATTTTGTCAACATTAGCTTGTTCTGCGATATAAAAAGTTGATTCGGTTAAGTGATTCAACTAAAATTAAATAAAAAGAACTCTAATAAATAATAGTTTAAAAAACTAAAAAACACGCTTTTATATGCAACCGAACTAAAAATTAGAAAATAGTTTTTCATTACAAAGAGTTTGTCACTTCAGAGTAAAAAGCGTGGGGTGCTTAATATATTAAATGTTATAATTATTCTATTTGCAAATATCTATGAGGGAAAACTTATGAAAAAATAGTAAAATGCACCCCACGCTTTTTACTCTGAAGTGACAAACTCTTTGTAATGAAAAATTATTTTCTAATTTTTAGTTCGGTTGCATATAAAAGCGTGTTTTTAGTTTTTTTAAACTATTATTTATTTTTCATTTTTTAGTTCAATATATCAATTAGTTTTTTAAAAATAAATGCCCCAGTTTATTCACTAAAAAATTCCTTCGCCATTTTGTCAAGAGTAGTATTAGGACACAGGATCTGTAAAGGAATTTATTTATCCTGGCGGTCCTAATCAGGATAACGGGATACTGTTTTTAAATTATTGCATTGTAATCGGTCCTTGATACGTGTGCAAAGTTTTAAAGAAATTGAATCGCTGGAAGTTGGTAAAAATTAGGCTCAAAGATTCCGTTACATAGATAGATAGATAGATAGATACAACCCAAGCTAATAAAACCGTGTTAAAAATGCACCTTCGTAAACTTCAAAATAGAAAGGAAACGGAAAATAGAGAAGAAATTTCTTTCTTGCGAGTTACCAAGTCCGGTCTGTGATCACCTCTTTTTGTGTACCGGTGTTACTGAATGTATATTTTTTGAATTTGGTTTAACTTTGTGAGAAACTGTCATATATTACCAATATTGGCGTTATCTTCTAGTGATTCTGATTTTGTTTTAAGCTTCATACTCCACAGTGATCATTGCCCCTTACTGATAAATAATTAGTAATTTAGGAACTTAAAATGTTAATTTGTATCTACATATGTGTTCTGTGTTTATAGTACCAAAACAAAATAAAAATAATTTGTACCACAATGTAATTGCTTAACAACAGGTTGTAATTAGATTCTAATTAAAAAAACGATGGACTATGAATTTCTTAATGTATATATAAAGTTACAAACTATTATTAATTAAATTAATTAATTATTATTTGATTTGATTTGGGTAAATTCCGAATTCTATAAATATTTTCAATGTGGATAAGGAAATTTATTATAAAAAAATCGTAATTTTTATATGATTTATCGATTTCTCTTAAAACACTACTCAAAACAATTATCGCATATGCTCGATTAACTTTAAATCGCCCCGTATGATGTGCTGTTGAAAGGGAGTAGTCAATTTTGTGATTATAAAATATCAGAAATGGGTAAGGGTATAAATTATTAACAAATGAGATTTCTCCCTTTTAACAGCACATTATACAGGGCGATCAAAAATTATTCATTTTTTCAATTTTTTTATCACCCCTTAGGATTTATGGTTTACAGTAAAAACAACGGTTAATATAAAGTTACAGCTTCACGTTTTCTTAACATTTTATTTTTTTAATTGTCTTAATAACTTAATTATTAAAGAGATTTGGCCATTTAAATCAAAGCATTTTTGTATTAAAGCTTATGAAAGAAATCGAGCATATGCGATAATCCCTTTTAAAACAAAATAAAAACACATTTAACACATTATAATAACCAACCATATACAGTGTGGGACAGTTACATGTTTAAATGTGTTTTTATTTTGTTTTAAAAGGGAGTTATCGCATATGCTCGATTTCTTTCATAAGCTTTAATACAAAAATGCTTTGATTTAAATGGCCAAATCTCTTTTAATAATTAAGTTATTAAGACAATTAAAAAAATAAAATGTTAAGAAAACGTGAAGCTGTAACTTTATATTAACCGTTGTTTTTTACTGTAAGCAATAAATCCTACAGGGTGATAAAAAAATTTGAAAAAATGAATAATTTTTGATCGCCCTGTATAATGTGCTGTTAAAAGGGAGAAATCTCATTTGTTAATAATTTATACCCTTACCCATTTCTGATATTTTATAATCACAAATTTGACTACTCCCTTTCAACAGCACATCATACGGGGCGATTTAAAGTTAATCGAGCATATGCGATAATTGTTTTGAGTAGTGTAGATCTGAACAGGAACAAGAAAATGGGTGGTCACACCCATCTGTCTGTTTTATACCAACAATAGTATTTAAACATCATTTAAACTCTTTACTTGGCTCTCTAGTAATTTATCTTTCTGATCGACTTATATCAGTCATTGTGGATGGCCACTCTTCAAGCTTTCACCAAGTACCTAAATGTTGGAGTGCATCAGGGCTTTGTATTGGCACCAACCTTGTTTCTTCTTCACATCAACGATCTTCTATCGCCCACAGTTAATTCCATTTATAGTTTTGCCGACGTTGGTACCCTTTACTCCAGTTTTAAGGTTCCTAAACCAATCTCTAAACCTGATTTGGAAAAAACACGCAAAGGGATGCGGATATCTCTTTCGCAGGATCTTAATTTAATATTAGATTGGGGGCGCCAAAAACCTTGTCCATTTTATTGCATTCAAAACACAATCATGTTTCTTGTCGCGAAAAGAGTCATCAAATGTTTATTCTTTACTTATAAACGGCCAAGTTTTGCAGAGCAAAGACACCTTTAATCTTGTGGGCATCACATTTGAGAATAACCTTAACTGGCATAAACACATTGTATCTATAGCCACGGCAGCTTTAAAAAGCTTGGATGTTTCTTTGGAGCCACAAAGTATTTTTCCCTTCTAATTTATACACTCTATAGGTATCCCAAATCCGACCTTCTTTGGAATATGGCCAGTTGTATTGTATTGTATGTCCAGACCTACATACATTTGCCCCCAAACATAAAAACATTTGTATAAAAACTGTATAAAAGCTGTTTAAAATGTGTTTACAAACATTTGTTTAAATTTCGAAATTCCTTTAGTATCACTGATTTGTTTAAATGTTTTTAAACAGCTTTTATACAGTTTTTATACAAATATTTTTATGTTTGTAGGCAAATGTATGTAGGTCTGGAGTAGGCTTTACGCATTAGGAAAAAAACGCTTGCTCGCTTGTCGCTCGCGCGCTCATCAGTCGTCTGGCCAATACCAAGGTCTGAATTTGTTAAAAATGTAAACAAAAACATTTAGTAAATTTAGCAGATTAGCCAACTTTAAATTAGAAAATTTAAAAATAGCATTTACCACTGCATTTAGGCGAGTACGGTGCGACAAATTTATAATTTCATTAAGGTAATTTATTTCGAAGTTATCACAAAGGCCTGTCCTTTGTACCAATCAGGTTTTACCTCAGCTGATAGCGCAGAATTTTTAAAAATAAGCCTTAATGTCATTACTAATTATTGTTTAACAAAAACAAATAAATTATAATTATTATAATAGAATTATCCTGAGCTACAATACGTCTTTGATATGACAGTATAAGTAAACACGATAGCAGTGTTACTTTAAAACTACAAAACATTATGCCAGACTAAGTCTTAAATTCAATATTTATAAAAAAGGGTCGCTGACTCTTTATCTAAACCTTGTATGTTCAGTGATAGTTTGTATACAGATAGTGCATGTAGTTCCATTTAAAGCGTTTTAACATTATGGCTTTAATATCGACCTCCCACTCATCATTTAATAATCGTGCGTTATTGTCATAAACTGTTTAAGTAGCTGTAAAATTGTAATTTATAAATATGGTCATTAATGATTTTAAAGTAAATGCTTAAAATTAACCTTTTTTACATATCCTCCCAGGTCTGGTCACTTTAAGAACACTGCAAAAATATATTAAATAGTTGCGAGTGTTTCAATAAATTAATGAGAAAAAAACTTCAAATGTATAAAAATTTAGAAAAAAATTGTTGATTTTTTTAAATAAATATTTAAGTAAGTATCTGTAGTTTAGCCCCAATAAATACGGTTTCAAGTTTTGTTTTAACATTCCACTTGTGATTATGTAGTTAATTACTTTTTTTCTAAATTAATATTCAAATACTCAGGGGCAATAAATTTAATTTGCAAGAATAACTAAGAATTGTTAGCATAGTTTTATCACAATACTTCTTTCTTATTATTATTTTAATCATTATCAGTATGATGCCAGCAGAGTTGGGTCGTATTCAAATACAAAGTATTCGGGATTCTGTGTTCGACTACTTTTGTCAGTTATTCGACGCATACAGTTTTTGAGCATTCGAATACCGGCGTACCGAGTATTCGAATACTGAAGAATAGGTGGGGACTTTTGCTTACTCTTCAAAATGTTAAAGAAGTGGATAAAAAAACTTTTTTTCTTCGTCATGAATACTGAGTATTCGAATACTTTTTCTTCTAAGTAACTATTCAAATATTCGGTTTCGAATACTTTTTTCCGGTATTCGTATTCAAATACCGATTTTCAGTATTCAACCCAACTCTGGATGCCAGCAATTTATATATTGTGTTGTGTTGATTTTTTTGACGTGACGTCTTATAATTCGATGGACCCGGCTGCACGCACCAAAAAACATTAGGTACTCATGCGGCGTTACCTCGCGCGTTTCATTTAAGGCTTGAAGTGCAAGCTAGAGCGCGGAACGAGCGACAAAGAGGCACAATCTCCGCATCGTTCTACATCTGTTTCGCTCCTACTTGAGTAAGCGTGCAGTGAAAAGTGAATGTGGTGTCAATTGTTTATAGCAACGATAATTGCGGCGATAAAAATAATGATTCTTTCGACGTTGTCACATTCAACTATCGTCAGTAAACCGACTTTGCAGAAAACCGTTATTTTTTTTTTTTTTTTTGAATTTTTTCCCCATAAATTTAAAGACTTTTATCAATAAAAATGGATACAAACCTTTAAAACTTTTTGTTGCATTTGGTTAAACATTATGATCGTTTAAAATCAAAATCGTGATCCTTTATTTCTTTCTCAAAAATTCGATTGAATGAAACAAAAAAACGGCTTGATGGATTGAATCAAAACTTTGTGGAGTTTTTAGGAATATTAAACTGTAAAACGTACACTTAACATGGTTTTTCTCGATATTTTTAATTTAGCGCCTTATTAAACCAAAAGCCACAAAAGCCCATTTTTTATTAATTTTTAAAATTAACGCAAAAAATAAAAAAACATATTTTTTAAAAGCCCTAGCCGATAATTGTAGAGTATTTATCTAGAATTTTAAAACCCTCCCTAATTTTCTAGTACCATTAACGGTTGCTGAGATATTGATGGTTAAAGCGAAAAGGTCCGTTTTTGTTCAAAGGTCAATATCTCAGCGAGAAGTGGTCGTATCGAACTTTTGAAAAAAGAAAATTAAAGCTGAATGAACAAGTTATACGATCCATATAGTGGTTAAGTTGAAAAAATGTTTTAAGATCAAAATAAAACGAAAAAATTTCAAAAAGAAAATTCTTTTCGGTATTCATTAGGATTGCGCGGTAGACGTTGCTTGAAAAAATTTTTACTGTAGGATCTTAAAACTAGAAACTTCAAGCTTTAAAATGCTTTTTTAAAATTTCATTACGATGATTTTAAAGCGAAATATAGCCACTTGAAAAACGTCAAAAAATTTTGGAGTCTTTTTATATCCTTTAATTGTTTCCGCTAGTGTATAATAATTATGTGTTGTATCATCAAATGCTTTCCATTAAAACCTTTAAACAGCTTTTTTGCTGCATGAAGACAATAATATAATTAAAATACTGCATAACTCAACATAATAAAGCAAAAATTTTAGTTGGAAATCTTACAAACTGAATTATTGGTTGTTTTGTCCAGTCATATGCCAATAGGTAGACTGCGGCACCTTTTCTTGTAAACAAGACATAGGTTTTTTTAATGCTTTTATTAGGTATAATGGTATATTTAAAAATAAAGTATGTGTATTTAATTTATTACTTACTAAGTATCACTGGTTTTGTTAGACTATGGGGAAATACCAAGACAACCTTGCCGAATATACGTGACGTCAAAATATGGCAAAATGTATCAACTGACCTTAGCAATTTACGAAATAATATATTTGCCAGTATAATATAGAAATCATAAGTATTAATAATTATTATGTATTCGTATTTTATTAAAAACATTAGTCAAGGCAAAAACTGTTAACAAAACAAATAAAAATACGAGTAGAGAGCGAGGTGCAGAGATAATGTAACGAAGGAATTCTTTATTGGCAATGAAATTATAAAATATTCTTGTACCTTCGTAATGCTTGTTTTTAAAATATTAAAATATAAGTTGGCTAAGATAAAAACAAACGATATTTGGAATAAATACTTACATATGTATATACTTATTATAATCTTTTATTGGTTTTAAATAATTGAAACAAGTTTCTTAAATTATTTAGCGAATCTCACATCATCAGAGTCTACTAACATAGAAAGGAAGCTTTTACGGCCTTGGTCAACTAAAGAATCTTGGTTCTAACGTTTGAACCGACTCAAATTAAAATTGTTTACCGAAGTTTCACCATTCATTGCACGAGGCATCTTCAGTGATCTTTACTCTGCGAGTTTGGAACACTTGAATTCACCCATTGCCCAGGATCAGGAGGTTCTATTAATTATTGAAACTGTACAAATCCAAGTAATTTAATTCTAACATAGCAGATAGGGTCAATTACAATATCTTAAGGCATTTAAAAAAAAATGATGCCGACGATAGTACCCTTCACTCCAGTTTTCAGGTTCCTAAACCCATCACTAAACCTGACTTGGAAAACAAACGCACAGCGATGCAGATATCTCTTTAGCAGGATCTTAATTTAATATTGGATTGGGGCGCTAAAAATCTCGTCCATTTTAATGCATCCAAAACACAATCATGTTCCTTGTCGCAAAAAGAGTCATCCAATACTCATCCTCTACTTATGAGCGGCCAAGTTTTACAGAGCAAAGACACCTTTAATCTTGTGGGCATCACATTTAAAAGTAACCTTAAGTGGCATAAACACATTGTATCTATAGCCACGGCAACTTCAAAAAGCTTGGATTTCTCTTTCGAGCCAAAAAGTATTTTTCCCCTTTTAATTTATGCACTTTATATGTGTCCCAAATCCGACCTCCCTTGGAATATTGTTCTCATATCTGGGGCATGGCGTCCCCCACAACCCTAAGCATTCTTGATTCTTTTCAAAGAAGAGCTATTTGTCTCATTAATGATCCTTCACTTACAGAAAGGCTTCCCTCTCTTGCCCATCGTCGGGCTGTGGGGGATTTATCGATTTTTATAGGTACTTCCATGGCTTCTGCTCTGAAGAATTGTCCAGTATAGTTCCTCCACTCACGGTTCCCAACAGAAAAACTCGTGGTTCCGCGCGTATGCATCCCTATACGGTCCATTTATACAGGCCCCGAACTTTCCACTTTGTTCGTTCTTTTATCTGCCAAATCAGCTGTTTTCTTTTTTTAGGTTTTATAATTTGTCTTGTTTATTACAAGAGGAAACGTATAACAAAAAATAATTTGATATTCATTGTATATTTACAGCTTAAATATTGTCTAAATATTTAACCAAAAAACCAAAGCAAAAGGTTTATGTTTTGTTTTGACACGAAGCCGATGAATGAAGGCCAAATGGAATATACGTGTTCAAAAAATAACAAAAATCTCAGTGAATTTTAAATATTTGCTGGTCGGATCTATCCCAATCCATCGGATCAATTTTTAAAATGCCTTTAGAAACACTTGGGGTAAATTTTGGAGTAAATTATTTTGCGGCACCAAGGTCACGAGTTTGACTATAAATATTACAATATTTATTTAGGAATTAAAAAGAAAGCACAATAAAGCAATTATACTACTTAGTTTATGTTTACAATTATCTTAAAAACAAGTTACAATACACTTTGTTAAATAAAATAAATACTGCTTATTTATTTATTAACTTGCTTTAAATGATAAAATTTGACGCAAGCATTATTTTATATTCAGATTTATGTAAGTGTATAACTTGGGCAAAATTTACATTAATTCGAGATAAACTCAGGGTAAAGGTTGGGCCATACATAACCCGGACCGCACCGGGCCCGGATTAACAATGCTAGGGGAAAGTGGAGCAGATTGATTCGGAAAATTTTAAAAAGTACTTCTTATGCCCTTAAAAATATAAAATAACATTTTTTCAAGCTGATAAACTCAAAATAAAGGTTGCCACACATAACCGCACCCAGACCGCATCGGGCCTGGGGCCTGCTAGAGGGAAAGTGGGGCAGACTGATTCGGAAAATTTTAAAAGCACTTTTTATGCACTCAAAAATATAAAAAACCATTTTTGTTAAGCTGGGTCTATTGCCTTATGTACTAATATACCATTTAAAGAAAAACTAATTAGGTTAGAAGAGAAAATAAATATGACCTCTTAATTAAGAAACGAGCTTTGAATCAACCTGCTGACCTATGGGTCACTTTGATATATTCATTGGGGCACTTAGATACAAAGGGAAAACTTTATTTAATTACTTAATAATAATTTAAAGTTTTTCTTATAGTAATATTATTTTTATTGCTATAAGATCATCCTTACACATTCTAACAAAACATCTAATTTGTGTTAAAATAAAAAGTTAAAAAATTTAAATAGAACTTTTTGCTGACATCCAATAAAGTCTCTGGGCCAGTAATGAAATGAACTTTCTGATAAGAACACTTTTAAAGCCTTTTTTGGCGAGTTATTTTTGACGAGTCTACAACGCATATTCACAACGCCATATATGAAAGCGACGCTTTAGCCCAGCCTGTCAATGTCAAATGTTTCGGGTGTCGATCTGGACGCACGCGTCCCTTTTTTGTCGAGCAAGTTTACCACAATGTTTTACATGCAATTTTTAAACATTTCTTACTAAATTATTTTTAAACGTGTTTCACCAAGTTCCTTTCATTTGTTATTTCGCTTTTTTTTTAATATTTTCTTACTAAACTTTTCGGTCAGGTGCCTTCATTTTTTAAATTTTTTTTGCTGGACTTCCTTAAGGTTATATTTTTTTTTCTTTCCAGAATTTTTTAGAAGTTTCTTCTTTATTTCGATCATACAGTGCGTTTCTAAAGCCTAGACCTCCTTCTAACTTTTAAATTATTCGGTAATATTTAATAAAAATTTGAGGACTTTAGAAGGACCAAATAAACTAAATTTAAGGCAAGAAAAAAATACAAGTGGAAGTATAAATGTCAAACTGAGGGTTGGGCGCTATTTAAAAAAAAAATAAACCGAAAGGGGGTCTTGTAGCACATCATTGTAAAGCTCCTGAGTACTTTATAACCCTAGAATAAAGTAAATACCTTTTCTACTATAAAATAGCAGTACTTTAAAAATTAATTAAATACCTGGAGTAAGTCATTAAAAAATTATATACTTTTGTCCTACCCGAGGTCCTACCCTATATATTATCACCAATATCACCTTTATAACCATTAAAGGGATCTTTTTGGGAATATGGCCATCCGGGTGATCATCAAAGTCAACTATTTAGGTACCTACTTATTAAAGTATCGCCATTTTGTAGTAGGTGCAGATATTGACTTTATGTTCTAGGGTTATAAAGTACTTACAGTTCAGAGCTTGTAAAACATGTGCACCAGCTTTTTTTTCAAAATGGCGCCGAACTTTCAGTTTGACATTTAAATATGTCATTTCTAGCCTTAAACTTGGTTTTATGTTGTTTTACTAAAGCTTTCAAATTTATTTAAAAAAAATACCAAACAATTCAGAAGATAGGAAGGGGACTCCTTCCTGGCTTTAGAGATACACTGTATTATGCATAACTTATCCAATTAACGACCTTCAAATGATAATCAGGGGCGTAGCTACCGCCGTATCGGCCATATCAATTATACGGGGCCCCCGGGCTATAGGGGCCTTCAAATGTGGATAGGTAAAATTTGAACTAGGAAGAAGAATGTTTTTGGAAAGTGAGAACCTTTTTTGGTTTTCACAAATTATATTGGAGGCCCCCTAAACTCATTGGGATACGCCCCTCCAAGGCACGCTACGCCACTAATGATAATTTTATTTTTTTCATTTGTTTGTTTTGTAATATCTTTATTTTTGCTGGTTCATTTATTCCTTTTTGATTTTTATGCTCCTGACTGTTTTGGGGTTTTTTCTCAGGTTTTTACTATACATTTTTTTATTAGGTATTAACCTCGGTACCAACAGTCGGTTAATAATACAAGAATTTTTGTTTGTTTGCTTTCGCATATTAGACTTTTTAAGCGTTTTTTTATGCTTTCAGAACGTTTTTGGATAATGTTTTCTATGATGCAGTATTTAAAGCAACTCATTTATACCACAACATTTTTCTGTTTCGAAGTAATTATAAGAACATTATTTTTAAATATTTCTTAAATTTCCTAGTTCTTGATTTTCGAGTTGATTTTATTGTTAGTCAATTTTCGTATACTGCTTTCCCAAAAACTTTACCTGCAAGACAAACTTAACTTATTATTTATTTAAAATTTAGTTACAACATAACTGAGTGTTAAAACTAACTAAACTGTTTACCCAAGCTGTAAGTAAAGTAGTTAAAATATAATTCTGCAATTACCAATCTGCTGACTGAGGATTTTCAAATATCTTTCCATTTTTAAATTTTAATATTACCTACTAGTACTTATTACTATTTTTAATTATAAGTGTCTAAGTAAACCTTTAATTCTTTTACCTACAACATCCACATTTTTATTGAATTAACCCTTCTAAAATTCTTAAGTAAACAATAATATAATATGTAACAAGTCCTAAAACAAATCCGAGAATTAATTTAAATTAAATCTTTTAAAAATCAGCTGATGCCAAATCTGGTAAACAAAGAAGTCCAACAAAATAGTACATCTCACCAGGTTTTTAACTTAATAAAAATGCAAGGAAAAAACAGACCTTTCGGAATATAAGTACCCCAAATAAAAAAATTAGTTAGGCCTTTTCAAGGGCCGTTTGGTAAATATTATTGTTTGGTTTACTTAAACTCTGATCAGTTACAGATAAAGACGTTGTTTGTTGGTAAACGAGTAAAAGATTTTATGATGTCGACCAATTAATATTGGAATCTTACGTTATAATTATAAACCAAAGTTTTCCAGACCCCTTCGGCGATATTGTCAACAAACATGGCCGCCGCAATTAACCCCTTGCATTGACCTACCCCATGTCAAAATACTGTTTTTGCAAGATAAAATAATCGACTTCTTTTAAAAAGGAAATTTGCAAATATGGTAAACATGTTTTTAATATAATTAACCTTGAAGTGTGGTATTTAAAGTGTAAAAAAGAAGTATAAAGTAAATAAAAGGAGCAACTTACGTTTTGTCAATACGTCCAAAAATTAGTAAATCCTGGTAAATAAAAATGTCCAAAGAAAATGAAAATAGGACTGGTCGTACGATGGTACTCACTCGCGCACGATAATTTTTCCAATCAGCGCGAACTTACAATTACAAAAATCATAAACATCTGAAAAACTAGCTGCTTTAGGTGCTTGTCAACCTATTTTGCTTTAAGGTTCATTTTGACAAGCAATTTTTAATTTTGGTTCACCTAATAGACAAACCTTGAACCCAATAATTTGAAAGAAAAGTTTTCTATAGTGCTTAGCAAAGCTGTAAACCTTGGATGTAGAGATGTTAGCTTAGATCGAAAATGTATGTGTCGATACTGAACAAGAGATAAAGAAGTTGTTTGGTAATTAACTATTTAGTTCTGGTTAGTTCTGAACATTTATATTGAAAACATCATTAAATATTTAAATTATTGCTTAGAGTATAATAGTGCAATAATAGGTATAAAACATTTATTTATAAGTAAGAAATATATTGGTAATAACATTTTTTATAAACGTATATATTTAATTTTGGTCAATCAGTCATATGTACAATATTTCCAAAAAAACTGTAGTGGGTCATATAACTTAAGGATAATGTTTAAAAGGTAAAAGATTATGATAAAGATTTCTTTATCTGATGTGCTATGATAAAATAATTACTTCAATTTTTTGCACTTTTGTTAATAATTTATTCTTTTGTAAATGTTGTCGTGATAAAATATAATATATAAGGTGTAATGATATGAATTATTATATATAATAACCTAATTTGTTTAGAAGGCAAGCATAAAAATTAAATACAGTTTAATTATATATTTTTAATTAATAATAAAGTTTGATCACACTCTTTAAAATGTGGTTAGATAATGTTGACAAATTGGTGAACTTGTACATATTTTTAGGATTTTTACTTCATTGTCCAATAAATCATGAGAAAGGAAACCAGTTTAAAAATTATAATTTTATTCTTGAATAGTCACAATTAAAAAAGAAAACAATTAAAAATGTATAAAATCGTCCAGCTCTAATTTCAAATTTTCTGCTGGCAAAATACATAAATATTGTTTATTTTTGGATTAAACATCCACCAAAGCTTTTACGTTAGAGTTTAATGTATACTAGAATAAGAAACTTCTTTGACCTACCACTAGATGGCGACAGACTGTCTAATTTTTGTTTAACACCAGGTAAATAAGGCCTAATTTATTTAATAGATGGTATTTATTTGGGTACACGGCAAAATAAAATTAAAAGTACTAAAAAACCAAAAAATATTAAACAAGTAAAAAGATATTTAAGAATCGACGTTTCAAGATAAATGTAATAAAAATAATAAAAATAAAAACTTACTATTATTTAGGTTTTAAAATTCACTATTTTTTTGTTTTGTTTTGTTTTTTTGGGATATTCTGAAAATCTGAAAACTTTAAAAAAAAAAAAAAAGTTTTCAGATTTTCAGAATATCCCAAAAAACAGAAAAAAATAGTGAATTTTAAAACCTAAATAATAGTAAGTTTTTATTTTTATTATTTTTATTACATTTATCTTGACAACGGTGGCAGATTTGCCACCGAAACGTCGATTCTTAATTATCTTTTTACTTGTTTAATATTTTTTGGTTTTTAGTACTTTTAATTTTATTTTGGCGTGTACCCAAATAAATACCATCTATTAAATGAATCCGCCAAACTACAGAACATATCTTCTAATTTATTTACCCAACCTAATGTGATCGCCTCTAGATTATAGGATTTCTAAAATTTATGCTAGAATGATATGAACAAGTCAACTTTTTCTTTACATAAGCTACATTCAAAATAGTGTTTTATAATATTCTTTTTTATGAGCTAAGCATTGTATGTCCCTTCGTCCCATAAATGCTCATGAGCTGCGGTGTCCGAGTGGTTAAGGAGATGGACTTGAAATCCATTGGGCTCTGCCCGCACAGGTTCGAATCCTGTCCGCAGCGGTACACTTTTTTTAAATCATATTTTTAATATATTTAATTTTATCTCATCAATCTTTATAACAAATTCTAATTCATTTTTTTCTTATTCTTGGTAAATTGTGTTATTGTGCTATATCAATTTGTTTAAAAAAATTGTTAACGTACGTCTATGCCAACTACGAACTATTAAAACACTTTTTTAAATTATACTTTTAATATATTTAATTTTATTCCATCAATCTTTATTACAAATTCTAATTCATTTTTTTCTTATTCTTGGTAAATTGTGTTATTGTTATGGATTGTGGAGGAGGATAACCATCTTTTATGACGGACAAGTTGAAAAAGTGGCAATCGAAATGTAGCAAATTGGGATGGCGCCACAGTAGCCAGTGGAGAGATGTTGGTATTTCTTTCCTTTTTTATTTTGTATCTATCTGTCCTTTTTCATTTTGTATCTCACTCTAATAATTCATGCTCATTGGTTAAAAAATCTCCTCTGGCTACTGTGGCGCCACCTTAACTTGCACCTTTCGACGGACACTTTTTAAAACATTCAGATGGTTATCCTCCTCTCCACCATCCATAGTTATTGTGCTAAATCAATTTGTTTAAAAAATTGTTAACGTGCGTCTATGCCAACTACGAACTATTAAAATCAATAGCTTTTCCCAAGGTTAATGTTCATACCATGTTCGGTTAATTACGCGAATGTCCCAAGCAGCAAGCTGACGTCATTATGACGTCATTTTTAAGTCATTTTTGGTCACAGATATCATACTGACAGAAAAATGAGACTAATAATTTGACAAAATTGCAAAGAAATAACTCTACCGATAGATGACGTAATGGACAATAAACTACTACGTTTATTCAACATCTTCGCTTTTTATCGCCTACACCGTACCGATGAGACCAAAATAGTTCGAGACCGGTCTGCGGTTGGTGATTTCAATTAGCTTTGAAAGAAATATCTTCGGCTAGTGTAAAAATCTGCATCTCCAGGTTGGACAGTGTCCCGGGAGATGCGACCTTGCAGTGTAAGGAAATTGCAAGCCGTAAGGAGTTTTTATTATTTCAATTTTCAAATAAAATATCGTATTATTTTAGCTTAAGCAAAAAAGGAAATGCGTCAATTTTTCGTCATCTTAAAGACGTCATTATGACGTCATTAACAGAACGTCTTTTGTCTGTGACTTAGGGAGCTCAATTTAATATTATTTTGTCGTCATCTTATGACGTCTTTGCTGACCAAATGTTACTAAAAATTACTATCAAGAGACGTCAAATAGACGTCAGCTTGCTGATTGGGGTGTTTCAGTTTTTAAGTTGTCACTTTTATATTTCGTTTACACACGACTAGCAAAACACATAAAATCAAGCCATTGTTTCAAATTTAAGTCGAATTGGCAAGCGTTTAAAGGCGGGCACATATTTATAACTGCAACCCTTGCAAAACGGCGCCTCAAACCGCGCTTCGTTTAGAACCAGAAACCAGAACCTAGTAATTTAGGCCACTTTTTGTTGTAAATACGACTCAAAACATTAAATGTTTTTTCTAAACAGTGACGTCATATACGTCACGTATTTACCTGTTTGAATACATTCCGGACAATGGTTTAAAAACAATATAGTTATCTTTGTCAGGCAGCAACTTTTACATGGGTGTAAATGGCAAGTGAAAGAAAAGATGGGTTATTTGTTGTAAGTGGCGCCTAAAACGGTTTGTCTACTTACCTGGAGCCCTTTCTTTTGGTTGTCAAAATTTTGCCCCTCTCCTAAAATCAATTTTTCTGCGTACGGCTCTGTGAATCTAAAAATTTCTGCGCGTAAATAAGTATGTTTTGCGGCCTCTGCCGTCGAAGCGCAGTTGTCGGCGCAGTTAATCTCTACATACGGTTTACATAAGTGGTAATGACGAGTTGCAATTTATTGGTACAAGTTTCCATAAATTGTCAGTATAGTAAGAGGCAAGACAAAACTGGTTTTTCAAATATGTATGTTAGAAGTACACACATAAAATTAAATTCTTGCAAGAAGAATATAGATTTTTAAAAATATATTTAATTTAAAACAATTAAACAAATATATTTAATTTAAAACAATTTTCTTTAAAGAAAAGCAATATTTTTTCTCCAAGAAATTACATTATCTTTTTATTAAATAATGGTATTTTTACTTATGCTGTATAAGCAATAGGTAAAGGTATATCGGCCAGTAAAGCAACAACAAAGGATGTACGATAAATCATCCAATAATACATATTTACATGCCGGTATTGTCGTTAGACTGTCTCTGTTCCTCACATTGCCTATGTGTTATGTTATTTAGCTAATCATGTGTGGCCCGACCTTAAACCTGGGATCGCGGTCTGGTAACTCATTTAAATTGCGTGGACTCTTTGTTCGACCTCCGAAAAATGCGGACATATGTAGAAAACTACAGATTTTTTTCCGGGATGGCGGTTAGAGACGCCGTACGGTCGTTTTTAACGTCGAGGATCGAATAAAGGTTTACGCTAAATTGACGGCATCTTTCTTTTGGAGCTAAGCGCTGTAAGCGAAGATTCCTAGGAGGTATTGGTATTCTTTTTGATAGTGAACACAAGGTGTTTCTCAAATCGCATTGAACCTTACCCGTACCTAAAATGTTTTGTTATTGGTGTAAAAATAAACAAACCGCAACACGAATTTATCTATTTAAGTACTTTATAACGTGACAGCTTAAAGGTTTTCTGTTTTTCCATTGCCAATATGAATTTTTTTATGTTAATGATTTAATTATAATTTACAATACGTTTATGTTAAAACGGCAATTTAATTAACTTTGTAAAGGTTATGCTTAAAATTCAAAATTAAAATCTAAATCAACTTTCTTTGTGCTTTTAGGAGGATCCGTTCACCCGGTTTGTATTCCGACGCTGCAGCAGACAATTCCCGGTATCGACATACCAAGGCTCCCGCAGGACACGATAGCATTCTCGACGATCCAGAGCTCTTCTGCTGATGCCCGTTGCCATAGCGACCGGCAGCCTCTCCCGGCCGTCTTCAATCTGCTGCTATGACGTCATGGAACGTCGATATTGTGTCGGAGTTTTTGACATTTTTTGTTAAAACTAAAAATTCTATTAGTTTAGTTTATTCTCCGTTTAATAGGAATAGTTTTTATTGCGTGTTAGTCTTCAAATATGAAAAAATTAAGGTGTTTCTCATCGAGGCCATCACCGTAGCTGCTTCGGTTCAGGCAAACCCTAATTGTAAATGAGCCGATCAATTTAAAATATATTTGCTCTAACTTTTGGCATTGACTTGCCAGCAATAATTTTTTCCAGTTAAGCTTAACTGAAAAATAACTTAAGGCGCAATTGTAAAACAGGACATTACAACTTAAGCCATCCGTCCATCCTTAAATGATCAATATTATTATGCCAATATCGATTTTATTGAGTCAGGGGCGCCGGAAAAGAAGTGCAAGAGGGTGCGCTGGCACCTGCCTGGCTTTTGAATGAAAAACTTGCGCCATTATCTATAATTATAGAGAATATGCATTAAAAAGTTTTTTTTATGAAAACCTACTTTTGCATTCTCCTGGCTATTTCATAAAATACCCGTCTTATTATCTATCAATCAATAAAGTTTGTGTGATAAAATACATTTAGTAAGGTAAAGACCTTTTTGTTTTTGCTTCAAAAATATGCCCCCAAATTAAAAAAAAATTACTTTAAAATATTAGAAATATGTATGAAAAACTTTATATTTCAAAGAAGCTTTATTTTGCGCAGGCTCATGACAAATTTTATTAATTAACCCTCCAAAAAAAAATATAAATGATGTAAAATAAAAAAGCTAAAGCAAATTTTTTAAAATAAAAAGGTAATTTTAGTTTCAACATAATAAATTTTAGAAACAAAACAATGATTTCTAACCAAACAATTTTTCCAGCTGATCTTTGGCAGTTATCCAAAAACCAGAGTGAAGTTAAATGCAATACTTCGATTCGAATTCAATAGAGAAATATTGCACAGTAAAATAAGGCCAGGCACTAATAATACCGGTATATAATGCATGGTGGGACAAGGACTCCTTAATAAGGATAGTGCCTGGCTTTATTTATGTCAGTTTTGGGTCGTGCCTTATTTTGGTCTTATTTTAACTTCGTATAACCGTATAACCGAACTGCAGCCGACCACAAAATCTAAAAGTTTTTGGAAGTAAAAATACTTTAAACCTTGCTTTTTCAAATGTATATAAATGTTTCCCCATTTTTTAGGTTAATGGCACTGTCAACATAATTTGCAATAACTCTAAATTATGGGTACAAGCACTATTTAAATAAGGCCGGTATTAATAATACCCTAGCTTAATAAGGCAACTTGCAATAATTCTCTAATGTTGAATTAACTCGTTTATTTCATAAAGTATAATTGCCTTGACTAAAAACACTTAAATCCAATTTTTAAAAATTTTGGGATTTAATTAATTTTTTGTATCCTGCTTAGTTGCTTAATTCCGATCATTTATTTCGAGAATTTTAGTGGGATTAAATCAGGTTTTGAGATTTGATTCAGATAGACTACCTGAAATAAACGAAGTAATATAGGTTTAGGGCGAATTGCCTTGACTTTAGGTTTTTTTATCTTTGGACAATCCACGAAGGTTAAAAGCGATCTTAAGCGAGGTAAAAGGGAGTTTGTTGACACGGGACTTAAATTCTTGAAGATTTGGGGAAAGGAAAGACCTTCACGGCCAGCAAGTTCCACATCCAAAAACTCTAGGGATAAAAGAACGAATAAATTAATAAGTTCAGGGCCTGTATAGGGAGCCGTATAGGGATTTATATGTGCGGCACCACAAGTTTTCCTGTTGGGAACTGTGAGTGGAGAAATTATACTGGACAACTCTTTAGAGCAGAATCCATGGAAGTACCTATAAAAAAGCGATATATCTCCTACAGCCCGACGATGGGCAAGAAAGAGAATGGTTTCTGTAAGTGAGGGATCATTATTGAGGCGAACAGCTCTTCTTTGAATGGAATCAAAAATGCTAAGGGTTGTGGGGGACGCCATGCTCCAGATATGAGAACAATATTTTAAGGGAGGTTGGATTTGGTACACATACAAAGTGTATAAATTAGAAGGGGAAAAATATTTTTTTGCTCAAAGAGAAATCCAAGCTTTTTAAAGCTGCTGTGGCTATAGATACAATTTGTTTATGCCAGTTAAGGTTATTCTTGTGTGGCGCCCAGAGAATTAAAAGTTTCTTTGCTCTGCAAAGTTTGGTCGCTCATAAGTAAAAGATGAGTATTTGATGACTCTTTTCGCGACAAGGAACAAGATTGTATTTTGGATGCATTAAAATGGGCGAGATTTCTGGCGCCCCAATCCAATAATAAATTAAGGTCCTGTATAGAAATATCTGCATCGCTTTGCGTTTGCTTTCCAAATCAGGTTAAAAGATTGGTTTAGAAACCTGAAAACTGGAGTAAAGGGTACTAACGTCGCCAAAACTCTAAATGGAATTAGTTGTGGACCAGAGAAGGCCGTTGATGTGAAGGAGAAACAATATTGTTGCCAGTACTGAGCCCTGAGGTACAGAAAAATACCTAGAGAGCCAAGTACAGAGGTAAGTTGAAAGACCATAAAGGGAAGTTTATTGAGGAGCGCGTCATGCCAGGCCAGACCTGGTCAAAGCTTTAGATATATCAAGAGCAACGCTCTCGGAGTCACCTAAAAGCTCAGCTTTACCCTAATATGGCTCGAAATTTTAAAGTCAAGACCAAAGCCAGTAAAAAACATCTTAAGGCGGTATCAGATAATTTACTTTTCATTCACTTCTCTCTTTTGTTCTGCCTTTTATACTCAAAGTAAAACATTTAAACATAGAGTGAAATAAAAATGAATAATGAATTCATTAGTGAACCTTCAGTAATTCGATCGACAAGGTCTGGATATCGGCATTCGGCATTATTCACTTGCTATCAAAATTAATGAATAAAGAACCGTCTCGTCTAGACATAAAATGAATGTTTACTGGGGATCTCTCATTTCGTTCAACCTCTTGTAGGATTAAGTACGTGCACTGTAGCTATATTAAGATAGTTTTTAAGTGGAAAAATGAAAACACGTTGATCCTTTTGGAGCACTTTTAGAACTACTACTTGGTGTATTTGGAATCATAAAATGGATAGTTAGATTTAAAGATGATTGCAACATGATTCGGAATCTTCTTTCGCTAGTTCTTTTTGGAACATGTTTGAAGCTCCCAATTTTTAATCACATAATTACATATCAGACGAATTTCAAGGCGCACAACTTCGCTAGACGGCATCTTTTAGGAAAATAAGGAATAAACCCTCAATATTAAGACTCTCTTTTTGTGTTTTATGAACACGGAATAAAATATAAATGAATATTCACTTGAGTGAACATTTACCAAAGTGAACTATCTGATACCGCCTTTAAACAGCACACTAAGGCACACCATCTACAACTACGCTTAAAACAAAAAATTACTAAAAAATCTATTTTATGGTCGACTTTTTGGATCAGTCAGGGTTCTCCAACAACGCAAATCGGGCTAAGGTTTTAGTGCATATAGAGTCCGGAGCCGAGCATCAAAAAATAGGGCTGTGCAGGGCCAATTTTTAGGACATCTTTTGCATTTTATGTTTTACTCACATTTTTAATGACAAAATCAAGAATAAATATTGCCAGTTAATAACCACAATTCGTAAGTGAGGCTGATAACAAATGTTAACTTTGTTAAATTAACACAATAAATTAAATTAATTATATAAAAAAAATATGTTTTACGGTTTAATTATAATAAAAATGATGTAGGTTATGTACTAAAGTTAAAAAATAATTCTGTAAGTCCTAGCTACCAGATCGCACCAATCTTGTCATCTATCTGGGGTATTGATCAGTCAATTAATAAAACCGTTAGGCGTATAACGATTTGGTTTTATTAATACCCCAGATTGATGAGAAGCTTAGTGCGTTTTGGTAGGTAGGACCTACTGAAGTGTTTTAGCTTTTAGTATATAACCTACTTCATTTTAATTGTAATAAAATCGGTTAACATATAGTTGACTTTCTATAACCAGCCAGAACTTACCAACGATTTTATTATTTATCTGATCAATACCCCATCCCATGCTTAGATCCCCATTTTAAGTTGAAGAAGTTCTTTGTTTAGATTAGTAAATAAGCCTACACTGAATAAACCAGCCCTTTTATTAGATACACACATTAAGGTAGTTGTGAAAAATATGTAATCCGACATTTTATGGCGGCGGCAATCTAATTTTTTTACTAGTAGCTCTATTTTACCAATCAAGCCCTTTACTTTGATATCCATATTGAGGATGTTGTGTAATGTAATGTAATCCGCCATTTGGATCGGCGGCCATCTTAGATTTACAATCATAAAGAATGTATTATATTGTATTGTCATCAAAATTAAATCTATCTGTCCTTAGTAAGGGGTTAAAATTCCAATTACTAAATTTAACCCAAAGAAATAAATAAATAATAAACTGGGCAAGCTAATTAAAACCGTTTAATAAGAAGGGTTTTTGTGTAACATTGTGTGGTTAATTTTCTAATAAGCTTTTATTAAAGCAAAAAACATAACATATGCATCGTCCATAAAGAGGGATTAATATATTCCCAAAACTCTATTAACTGAACTTTTTCATGAACTGCCTTTTAAAAATTATATTACCCCATAAAAATCCAATATAAATCTGCGGCCCAGGACATTATATTATTTTTTCGTGTCGTTCTTATCGAGTCCAATCGATGGGCCGGTGTCGTGATCGTCGACCAGGGGGCGTGGAAGTCGGTCATCAGTCATAAAACGCCGGTCACGCGGGTCTTCCAGGAAATTCGTCTATAGGGTGCTCATAAAAAAATTATTAATAAAATTTTAAATCCTTTATTAAAATTAATGTTGGGCTGGATTGGAACGGAATTTTGACTTTTTTATTGTTATACTTTTTATTTAAAATTTTGTGTCCAAGTAACTGCTCGATTAATATTTTGTATGATTTTTGTAATATTTATTCCTTTAGTTTTTTATATCCAATACATTCAATATGTTTCCTTATTGCGGTAGAATTTTTAAGTCAATTAAATAATTGAAAAATAGTTTGTATAAATATTGACATGGAATTGCATTATTTCCAAGATACAGAGTGTTGCACTTTAAAAAATAAAATTGTTTTTTTTTTTTAATAATATCTTAAAAGTTTTTCTACTTCATATATTTAATAAAATTTGGCATTATCATCAATCATTTTTTATCTGTAATATCTATAAATTTCATTGTTTTTTTCTTTTCTGTTTGTTTGTTAAATGACGATCATCTGCAAATATTTCTTACAGAAAATTATGTGTCATCAAATTAAGTGTAATTTTAATGTTTTCTTTACCAACAATAGTACAGTTTTTCTGTCTACTAATATACAGGGTGTAATTTAATTGATGACTAAAATTACCGAATAAGATTTCTTAGTCCATTTTAGAAGAAAAAATTTATAATAACGTATGTCCTAAACCTCTTAACTTTTTAGCTACAGGGTGTTATAGCTTTATGAATAAAAATAGTATTCTTATAATATTATTATTCTTTTCGCATAAAAAGAAACTAAAATTAGGGAACTAGCCTACTAGTTACAAATAATTAAAAAAAAATATTTTTGGAAAAAGCAATGGTATACCATATTTTTTTTTTTAAATCTTCAGTATACATCCCTAGGGATGCCATTTAGTAGAAATAATTAAAAATTTTCCATAAAAAATGCCAATTAATGCTTTGTAGGTGCGTGCCGAATTTTAAAAACTATCTCGAAGAGGTTTGAAGTTATGATAAGAATACGATATATTTTTTTAAAGGCTTTAACACTTTGTAAGCTCAAAAGTTAGGAGGTTAAGGACGTATGTTAATATAAACGTTTCTTTCAACATAGGGCTAGAAAAATTATATCCTGTATCTTTAGCAATTAATTAAATTTCACCTTGTATTTTCACATCCTGTTTACTTTTTAAGAAGAAGAAGTGGTTAGGGCTATTAAATTGGACAGATAAAATATTTTTTTTCTCGATAAGCAAGCAAAGATACCATACAAAAATCAGGAGACAATCAGACTTATTTAAATAACTTAGAGTGCATAAATGTCAATTGCAACATTTTTGAAAAATATTTGTTTGACAATTGAGAAAACACCCATATACTCGTTTAAGGGAAGTATGATATTAAAATAAAAGCATCTGTTTTTATTAAAATTTAGCACTGGATCACTGGACCCACAAATCTTAACCTAGTTGGCGCTTTAAGTGCTTTTTTACAATAAAATTTTTACTTAATTTTAACCAAATCGGCATAAGAGGGAGTTAAAGATAAGAAAAAACATTTTTTTTTAAACTTTAACGTCCTGTATCTTAGAAACGAAGCAAGCCCGAATATGCATGTTAAGAAAAGCTTTTTTTATAAAATAACACGAAAAATAGGTTTTAAAGTTTCGTACCACTTAGTTAGAAATCGCTCTCTATATACTAAACTTTTTATCAGTAATAAACACTAAAAAAGGAATTAAATCGACATTTAAAAAAACTCATCAGAAAGTTAAAAATTGCAAATTAAAAAAGAAAAATATTTGGGTAATAAAATATGGTATTAAAGTATAAAAAGCTTTTGCTTACTTTGGTCATTAATATTTAGTAGTTTACCGAATATGTTGTAGCTTGAGCTTATTTTTTTGTGTTTATTTTCACGTTGGTTTATTTTTTTAAACGAGTGTTTTTTTTCGTTTATTAAGATTGTCTTCTGCTTTCTTATTTATTATTATTACTATTAAATCGGTGAAACATACACTAAAACACCGCTACCAGTAGCTCTTTCAAAGACTACATTAAAAAGCATAATGACGTATAATTTGATTGGTTTGAAGACGATACAGACCGGTGATGCAAAACTGTTACATTGGGGGGTAATGGTTAGTTCTGGTTTTTAAATCTTTTTTTTTAATTTCCTTATAAAACAAACTACAAGAAAAAGATTTAATAACCAGAACTTAACCATGCCCGCCAATGTCAATCAATCAAATTACAGGTCCTATATGCTTTTACTGTAGTCTCTCTATCAGTTTGGTAAAAGAGTAAATTTTGTTAAAGAATGTAATAGCTATTTTTGGTTTAACGTTACACCAATGAGGTGGCGCTAAGTACAGCTTTTGGAAAGAACATTACGGCAGAGAAAAAACATGGATAACTTCTCTTTTCTTAAGGTTAAAAATTTTAATAATTAATAAAGGTTTTCTATTTTCTTAAAGAAAAATATAGTTTTTTGCTCTTCCTGTAAAAATAATAACTCTGGAGAGTCGCGTGCTGGTCGGTCTCTATCTGACCAAATTATACATCGAGTGTTTACGGGTCAACCGTTGTTTGTCACATAACCGTGATTTCATAACGCATTCTGACCCTTTACCCCTCACCCTTTTATATTAACATTAGGTATGAGAAATGTCCCATTATGCCGTACATAAAGATAATGTGAGGAGACTTTTATTAACTTGGGTTGTAACTATCCATCTGGCTATCTATGTAACGGAATCTTTGAGCCTAATTTTAACCAACTTCCAGCTATTCGATTTCTTTGAAACTTTGCACACTTATTAATGACCCATGACAATGCAATAATCTGCAAACAGTATCCCGTTATCTTGTTTTTGATAGCCAGGAAAAAAATCCATTATATTATAAAAACAACACCTGGGTTGCCATCTGTTGGCAACATTTCAAACTTTGCTACTCAATGGAGAAGAAATTTTTTAGTGGGTTGCCATCTGTTGGCAACATTCCAAACTTTTGCCTGGGTTGCCATCTGTTGGCAACATTTCAAACTTTGCTACTCTATGGAGAAGAAATTTTAGTGGGTTGCCATCTGTTGGCAACATTCCAAACTTTGCTACTCTTGTTCACTAAAAAATTTTTTCGCCATTTTGTCAAGAGTAGCAAAAACTAAAAATGAAAATAATTAATAGTTTAAAAAAACTAAAAACACGCTTTTATATGCAACCGAACTAAAAATTAGAAAATAATTTTTCATTAAAAATATTGTCATTTCATAGTAAAAAGCGTGGGGTGCTTAATATATTAAATGTTATAATTATTATATTTGCCAATATCTATGATGGAAAAGTTATGAAAAATAGTAAAATGCACCCCACGCTTTTTACTATGAAATGACAATATTTTTTTTAATGAAAAATTATTTTCTAATTTTTAGTTCGGTTGCATATAAAAGCGTGTTTTTTTAGTTTTTTTAAACATTATTCGGTTGCACTAAACAACCGTAAGTATCTTGAAAACGGTTGCCCGGAGCTATTCTTATAAATTGTACCGTTTTTGTGTAGAAAACAAAGGGAAAGTTTACTAGTTTAACTGGTTATAGTTTTTGAAGAAATATAGATAATCTACCAACATTAAAGATTCGCTTTAAAATTTAATAAAATTTTCGAAAAAAATACTAAAATAAAAAAATATTTTTTAAACTTTTAATTTTGTTTCCTTTTGTACCAATAGCATCTGGTATATATTTGGTATGGGTCTTATGCATGTTTTATGTTTTACTTTTAAGATGAAAAAAATGATAACAATTGCAGAACCTACTGTAATAGAAATAATGTCATAAAATACGGTAACCATAGTTATAATAAAATTAATAACTATACTTTTAGCACTTTAAATTAAGAACACTTGAACAAAAATTATTTTATTGTTTTAAAAATCAGTAATCTTAGATACCACATTTTAAAAAAGTATTTTATTGGTTACAAAACTTAGTATTCCTAATTACCACAATACAATTGCGTAAAAATGCTTTACCCCAGGGGTGCAAACAATATTTTTTGTAATGACTGAAATTAATATACAAGCATTCTCTGTAGCTAAGAGAGAAAATTTGCCAGCTTTTAGTGTTTCTGATAGTAATTAGTATACTTTTAACATATGTTTATTTATTTATAGTGTAATAAAAAGCATAGTTTTTAAGGACTTTGCATTTGTCTGTGGAAAACTTTCTAAAAAATAGAGTAGGTATCAAAACTTAAGTATTTCAACTCTTAAAACCCCTTTATCATTTTTCTTTGGATTACATATGCCGTCAAGACTATAAAGTCCGCCCGTTTAGTAAAGGCCACCGACGTCATCATTATCTACGCAAAGTCTTCTGTAACTCTCTTTCAATCGCGGTTTCGAGGGCTTCGTATCGTTACCTAGAAAGTAGGCATTTTAAAAATTTGATTTAAAAAACAAATAACATTTTAAATACGGGATGAGGAAATAAGAGAAGATTTTGCGCAGAAAATGATGACGTCGGTGGCCTCTTTACTAAACGCGCGGACCCTACATCATGACCTCAGTATGTATGGCGCTTTGTGGATCTCTTTACAATATATCTAGAAAAGGCCCGCACCTTTCACTTTGTTTGTTTTTTTCCTAAAGGTATAAAAAATAATGAAATATAGAACGCGCTTCCCGCAATTCAATTGGGCATTGAAACCTATATTCCACACACCATCAAGAACCCCTATTAATCCAACAACAAACCCTGGTTTTCCAAATCTTGTGATAAAGCTGGAATTTTAAAAGTTCATGCTCACAAAAAGTTTCTACAGGATCCTAGTCCAGAAAAACCGACAGGGCCAGCATTGATAAAGCAAGAAACTACTACAATCAAACAAGCAATTTCTGGAAGCTCAAAGACTCCTTCGACAATCGTAGGTATTAAAAAACAAAGTTCTTCTCTCGCCCAAATGGCAGCAAATCTCTCTTGCGTCCTTTGCGAAAAACATAAGTAGGAATTTTTGTACTCAGTTCTTTTCCGCCACCTTTACTTTGGAAGATGAAATTGTTTCTACCGCTAAAGGAGAGGCAGAACTCATTTGCTAAACAATTTGGCTAATGCCGAATTCAACCCTTGACCCTCCTGTAAATCATCCACCCTTCCAGCGGTTACCCCAGTTCCTCATAAAATGTGCCCTGATGTTATTTTTTAAGGTAAAACACACATTAAGCGTATCCTTTCTCTCCCTTAACACCAAGAAATCGTCTGGGCTGGATGGCATGCCAGCAACTCGTTTTAAAAAATGTGCTCCAGAACTTGCACCAATCTTAACTCGGCTCTTTCGAATTTCTTACGACACAGGTATCTTTCCGGCGAGCTGAAAGCTGCACGGGTCTCAACCTATTCCCAAGAAAAAGGGATCTAAATCCCTTCCATCGAATCATTATAGACCAATTTCAATTCTCTCAGTTCATTGTAACGTAATGGAAAACTAATTAATTCACAAATTTAAGTACTTAGAGAAAACACAAAATTTTGCATGACAGGCAGCATGGATTTCGGCACAAAAGATCTACAGCAGATCTTCTTTCCTTTCGTATCACACTGCTGGAATAAGTCTCTTGAGTTTCTAGGTGAGTCCCAGATCGTTGCTCTTGATATATCCAAAGCTTTTGACCAGGTCTGGCATGCCGCACTTCTTAATAAACTTCCCTCCTATGGTCTTTTCAACTAAACTCTGTACTTGGCTCTCTAGTTATCTATCTGATCGTCGTATATCAGTTATTGTGGACGGCCATTCTTCAAGCTTTCACCAAGTAAATGCTGGAGTCCCTCAGGGCTCAGTTCTGGCACCAACATTGTTTCTTCTTCACATCAACGACCTCTCTCGTCCACAACTAATTCCATTCATAGTTTCGCCGACGATAGTACCCTTCACTCCAGTTTTCAGGTTCCTAAACCCATTACTAAACCTGACTTGGAAAACAAACGCAGAGCGATGCAGATATCTCTTTCGCAGGATCTTAATTTAATATTGGATTGGGGCGCTAAAAATCTCGTCCATTTTAATGCATCCAAAACACAATCATGTTCCTTGTCGCGAAAAGAGTCATCAAATACTCATCCTCTACTTATGAGCGGCCAAGTTTTACAGAGCAAAGACACCTTTAATCTTGTGGGCGTCACATTTGAAAGTAACCTTAACTGGCATAAACACATTGTATCTATAGCCACGGCAGCTTCAAAAAGCTTGGATTTCTCTTCGAGCCAAAAAGTATTTTTCCCCTTCTAATTTATACACTTTATATGTGTCCCAAATCCGACCTCCCTTGGAATATTGTTCTCATATCTGGGGCATGGCGTCCCCCACAACCCTAAGCATTCTTGATTCTATTCAAAGAAGAGCTATTCGTCTCATTAATGATCCTTCACTTACAGAAAGGCTTCCCTCTCTTGCACATCGTCGGGCTGTGGGGGGATTTATCGCTTTTTTATAGGTACTTCCATGGCTTCTGCTCTGAAGAATTGTCCAGTATAGTTCCTCCACTTACGGTTCCCAACAGAGAAACTCGTGGTTCCGCGCGTATGCATCCCTATACGGTCCAACTGGACAGGCCCCGAACTTCCCACTTTGTTCGTTCTTTATCCCTAGAGTTTCTAGGTTGTGGAACCTGCTGCCCGCGGAGGTCTTTCCTTCCCCCAAATCTTCAAGTATTTAAGTCCTGTGTCAACAAACTCCCTCTTACCTCGCTTAAGACACCCACGGTACGTTAGTATTTAGGCTTTTAGCCTTCGTGGTTTGTCCAAAGTCCTTATCTTTACACTTTAAGCCTTCATGGACTACGTGGTTTAAGTTTATGTTTCAGTTTACAGATCGTGTGTAAAAATTAAGTTTTTTTATTTGTAAGTGTGTCTGCATGGTTAACTGCATGATTTCCAACAAAGAACACTATTTTATTGCTAGTGGTCATTGGTATTAAATGCGTATGTAAATGTGTACGTATAAAGGGTAGATTTTACGATAAAAGGACCTCAGTACATCATAACGTTGTCAGGATTTTTAATTATCCCTGCTTATTTACATATCAGATTTCCTATTATGTGTATACATTGACGTAGATTATTTTACTAGGATGTAGGTTAGATTAGAATAATTATAATTTGCGTTACTTACACAAAATATACAGGGTGTTTCCTAACTACGGTACGAAACTTAAAGAGTCAATAGCGTAGCGTGGGTCAAAGGGCGGAGAGGGCGAACCATTATTGGGGCGGCCTAACTTTTCATAGAGCAGTATACTAATAAATATTTTTGCTGGCACCAAGACAAGTACATTAAAATGAGTTATGTACAAATAAAAATGTGAATTATTTAAAACTCCTTTGATATCAATATTATCATACCACGCTATAAATGAAAACTACATCTTAATTGCTTATAATGCATACTGATGGATTAGCAATTTATTCCTTATTAATAGTGTCCATAGTAGTTTCTTTCTAATAAGTCAAATTTAGGAGCAACATCTATTTTAATGTAGATAGTTAAGTATGCTCAACGTACCCCATAGGTGGGGTAAGTTGAGCAAAGGTATGGGGCTAGTAGAGCACTTAGAAAGTATAGTCAAATCATGGCTTGAATGTTAGATACGTTTACAATAAAAATACATTTTGACAATTTGATTTTTATATTTATAATCTTATAGTGACAAAACAACAAATCTCATTAATAAAACAGCAACGTACCTAGCTTAACTATTGGGTTTAATATCTATCAATTCGTCTTCTATTTTTAAACTTTTTAAGCAGTTTTATTTTGCTTCTCTTGTAATGCCTTCTGTATCTGTTAAAATTGCAGCTTTTCTTGGACCAGCCTTTGGGTATGGTCGAACTGTTTCCAAAAAAATTATAAGTTAGATAGGTCATCTCGTTTTCTTTGTTGCTTGTATAAAGTTTGGGTTGCAGTCTCTTTTAAATCTTAAGAAGACTTAAGTAGTTTTACTGTTATAAGTCTGTATCCTAAAATATATAAAAAAAAAATAAAACATTTTATACTTAAAACCGTGGGGTAAGTTGGGCAACTGTAGCTCAACTAACCCCAACCTAAAATTTTAAAGAAAAAGTGAATTTATTAAAAGGCCGGTTAGAATTGTATCCAAAATCTTTATACATATTAAAACTGCAATAAATTTACTTAAAATTAACACTTACCTGATTGAGAACGGAATACATTTAACTATCACAGATAAAATTTTCCGGCTTGCAATTATCTTACTTTTTAATTCACAAAATAAACAATGCGCACGCGATACTTTTCTCGATCGCCGCAACACGACTAGTGGTCGCACAATGAGTTCCCCTCGCGCAACCCCTTCTTTACGCTATTTGATGCTTTCGCGTGCGGTCGATAGTTTTTGAGATATTTTGATTGCCCAACTTACCTCTAAAATTTTTTGGTCAGTTTCGGGACGCTCGCTCGCGGAATTTACGAGCGGGTATCCATTGTGCACACGTCGCAGGCACTCTGCCGCTTCATAAATTCTAGCTTAGCGAGCGTCCAAACTGATGCCCAAAAATTTAGCATTGTTCTGGGAGTCTATAGTGAAACTACAATTGTCTTTTAAAGAGGCATTGTAGACCAAAGAATGCAGGTATTATTTAAGAATGTGAAAGACACTTTGTCAACACGATTTCTGGGCCTAATCTTTTACGTATTAAATTTTGTTTTTTCACGACTAAATAAGGAAAATATATTTTTATGAAAGTTTGTTCAAAATCAAATAATCACCCATTTTATAAAAGGTGCAATTTTTAATGATAAAGGTGGGAATAGAATAAGGGATTTCCATAAAGTGTGTATTAGTCTTACCAAGGAATAAAAGGACTTGTTTACAGAACTAATTACTAGGCAGTATTGGTCTTGAATTAATTAAGGAATTTAAAATAAGGACTTGCTTGAATCCAACCATTCGTAATTCCCTAAAAACTGCTCAGCCTCGTCATGCCATAGTATCGGAGCGTACACTGAGAGAAATGTAGTCTAGCAAACATAATTGTGCTCTTAATAATCATAACTAAATTATCTCAGTTAAATAGGGACAGATAAACAGTTAATGCGAGAATTAGTTGACTTTCTACTAAATTAGTTACTATAATTAGTCGGCTTAATAACCGAAAAATATCTGACATGTTAGAGACCACATTTGGCATTGGTATAGCGTGGTTACAAAATGTCTAGTTACCGTCTCGATGACACATGGTAATTAAGTCACTATTTTTTTACTGCCAATGGACTTAGTTGCGACTGATATTCAATTATTATCATATTACTATATCAACATTATTATCAATACACGTTAATGGACTTAACTAAAGAGTTTTTTGTATGGTTATACTTTAGGACTTAGGCAATACCTAAGCTCTACTAAAGTGCAAAAATGTAAGCTTGCCGAAATATACAGGCGTCTGATGCGAGGTCAGGCAGATGGGGTGGTAGAGTGAGCCAAATAATGTTAGTACTTCATAAAAAGAAAGCCTTATCGCGCTTCCTTTAGAGCCACAAGGTTTATATAGGCATACAATTTAATATCTCAGGTCGAAATGCTGTCTCATCTGCCCCCTTTTTTGGGCAGGTGGACGAAGGGATTCTGGTCGAAAATACGCCCGCCGTGGTCTTGTCACTTTTCATTTTATCCAAAACTGTGTCAAAATCAACATCAAGAGCATAATCTGACTCGATGCTTATTAGGGCTAAATCGTTTAGCCTCTGTTCGCCAATAGTGGTCCTTTGTTATGACTTTATTTTGCGTAAACGACTAAATGACCTTTCAGCGCATGCGCTATTAGTTTTATATAATTTTATTAAATTTGAAAATTAAAGTACTTGCTGAAACCGTCCCAGAAAAAAATTATGGGTGTGTCACTGATTAAGGGGGCGCTAAAACAGAACTGAAGAACATATGTCTGGACTTGTTTTATGTCTGAGATAAAGAGCGTTAAAGTTGTTAAAAAGCTCGGTATTTTTAAAATATCTTAAAGACGCTTCAACCGATTTAAATAAAATTGAATAAACTTATTTAATGTCATAGGGCGCTTGAAACCTCTAACACGATTAAGAATAATGGTTCCAGTGGCCTCTCAGTGGGCACCACAGTCAATATTATTGAAAACAAAAGGTACGCCACTAACTTTTATAAAGTTTTTATATTTTTTCCGATTAAGCAATTAAAATAAAAATGTTGTCTATGAGTAATCAGTATCAGAAGAAATTTTCTGCAAAAGTAAAGTACCTTTATTTTTATTTTAAGCAAAATGATACACAACACAATTTTTAAAGTGCATTAAAAATGGAATTAAGAAGTTTTCAGCAAATTATAAAGGTTAATTCTATTTTTATTATTTTTTATCGCCAACAAGCTGTATTTTTAATTAAATGTTTTAAATGACATTTTGCTTACAAACGAAAAATGAAGGTACTTTACTCTTGAAGAAAAATAATGTTTTTTAAGTTTTTGTAAACCATGTTTACAAAATCAACATGTTCTCTTTGTAAATCACATTTTTATAACACATTTTTTTTATCAAGAATAATTATGTCTCAAAAAATAAATTTTTCCCTGTTCTCTCCTATGAACCCCA